>VXAD01009146.1:319660-405328 GCA_013399195.1 Dicrurus megarhynchus
CCCCCCCCAATAACTGACAGAGAGTGTCTAGGTCAGTCTGGCAGGCAAGGAATGGTTTTGCACCACAGATACCAATGGTTGTATTCCGATTCACTCAGTACATACCTGTATTGTAAAATTCTACCATCTTTTACAAAACTGCTTTATTAACTAGAAAACACTTCACAAGAAGCTGTCATCAAGAGGTGCTTTACCGCAAAGTAAACGACCCATCTGGCAGCTTAACTCACCAAACAAAATAGCACTTTCCATGTAAAATATGAAGTTAAGGCATTTTTAAAGCCACGTGACAAATTAAAACTCTTTGCAAAGTGGATAGACCTACATAGAACTCAGTACCGTAGAACTGAGAGCATTAATTTGCTACAGAGAAGCAGTGGAATGGTTTACAGTAATAACAAACCCAAACCGGAACACAAAACATCCCCCATGTAAATGTTTATTTTAGAAGGTAAGGAAGACTAAGCTTTATTTCTATGTTAAACACTATCAAAAGTAATAGCCACATAAGTGAACTGATACAAGATGTTGGATAACTGGCTCGTGAAGGCTTTGACATCTGCAGAGGGAATGCATATCTGTAGGTTGCTCTGTCAATTTACCTCCCAATTACCCCCTTCCATAGTGGATTTTGGCTTTTAGGGCTGCAATTTAGGCAAATATACAAAGCTTAACATAAAAAAGGGATAAAGGAAGCATTTACTACCACATTAGTGAACTGTTCCATGTGAACATGTCCTTGTCAGAAGGGAAAGCAAAAAGGCTTGAAGAACTGTACCTGATAAGTAGTTCTTATACTGAGCAACTCTGAATAGGGGAGACTGGAGATCAAGACATTGACCATGCTCACACCTGCAGCTACCCAATATTCTCACATAGCTTAGGGATTTGTACTGCTGTCTTAAAAGTTTGATTTGTTTTTTCTTACCATTGAGAAATGTTAATGTGATTAAAACTCTGCTGAAGGCATCTCATCTTCAGTAAACAAAGTCATAACCTGCTTTTCACCAGGGCTACAAACTACACCTGAAAAAACAAGAGTGTTAAAAACCAATTAGATTACTAAGAATATTTACCCTAAGTAGGGAGTTAGATGAAGATAATCAGACAGAAGAAAACCAACATCAGCAAAACCTGTATCGTGTAGTCTGGGGTCACATCGCAGTAAAATAAGTGACTGTATGGAAACTTTCTCCCCGAACCCAAAGGGCCAGATTCGCTGCTAGCGGTGCACTTGAAAGCATTAACACAAACCACAGGCGTGGTTTGCATTAAAACCTCAGTTCGACCGAGATTGGGTCCCAGGCTTTCCCCTGCTGCGGCTTGCACTTCACAGAGGGCACCAAGCTCGCAGAGCCGACGCCTTCCCTTCTGAGCCCCGGCGTGAGTGGGGGAGCCCTGCTCTCACAAGCAGCCCCAGGCTCTTCCAAACCCCTCCAGCCTGGGAGAGGGGAGCAGGAGCTCTCTCTGCCCAGGGATCACTACAAGCCGGGCACCGCCAGACCTCCTTCCGTGGGGGTCCCCGGACTGGAGCCGGGGGCGGGCACCACCCCAGCCCCTACCCGCGGCGGGGTGGGCCGGGCCGGCTCGGGGCTCATTTCTCATTTCCCCAGGAACGGGGCTAGCTTGGGTGCTGAAACCCAACTTTCAGCCCAGTTTTACAGCCAACGGCTGCTGCCCACCAGACCCCCGCCCCACGGAGGGAAGGACGGAGGGCGGTGCTACCCGCCCCGGCCGCCCCCCGGGCTGGGGAAGGCAGAGCCGAGGGACCCGACGCGCTGCCCGGCCCGCGGCCGACCCCCCTGCCTTTGTATTTTTAAACCACGCTGCAGCGCTCGCGCTCCGCCCAATCAGATCGGCCGCAGCCCCCGCCGGCCAATGGGAGGGGCCCCCGCGGTTTTTTAAACCGTCCCTCTCCCCCAATCGCCGCCCAGCGCGCTCCGCCCAGCCCCGCCCCCCCGCTCTCCTCACCCCAACCGGTTCCAACGGGTATGAGCGCCAACGACCCCCTCGCGCTCGACCTAGCCCGGGAGTTGCTCTGCCTCTGATGTCAGAGCGGCACACAGCCAATCCCGGCCGGTCCCTGCGCCAAGGGGCGGAGCTTCGGGCAGTTTGAACCGGCGCGGCAGCCAATCGGCTGCGGCGGGGGGCGGGTCCTCGGGCGCCGCGGGTCGGGTTGCTGTGGCGGGCAGTGCCGCGGAAAACAAGAGGCGGTAAGTGCGCGGCCGGGCACCATTCGGCAGCAGCACCTGAGGGAGCAGAGCCCCGCGCCGCCCGCTCCGCTCAGCCAGGCAAGGCCCGCGCAGCGTGAGCGCGCCGGGAGAGATGGAGGGAGAGCGGGAAGGAGGGGACGCTAGCGGCGATCCTGGGCGCAGAGACAGCGAGGGGCTCCCGCGGCGGGCGGCGCGTCTGGGGCTGAGGGGAGGATTCCTGGCGGNGCCCCGCCTCACGCCACCTCTCCACCCACCTCCCCCCGCAGGGACCCGCCGCCGACCTCGCCATGGGCAAAGGCGACCCCAATAAGCCGCGGGGCAAGATGTCCTCGTACGCCTACTTCGTGCAGACGTGCCGCGAGGAGCACAAGAAGAAGCACCCGGACTCGTCCGTCAACTTCGCTGAGTTCTCGCGGAAGTGCTCGGAGCGGTGGAAGGTGAGCGGGGCCGGGCCGAGCCGTGCTGAGCCCTTGCCGGGCCAGCCCCCGCCCCTGCTGCGGGCTGCTGGGAAAAGATCCCTGGTAGCAGCTGCTGCTTAGGCGTTAGTGGGTCAGTAGCTGCTTTATCTCATCCAGACTCTTCTTTCTCCTCCGTGTGTCCACAGACAATGTCAAGCAAGGAAAAAGGAAAGTTTGAAGAAATGGCTAAAGGAGACAAAGCTCGTTATGACAGGGAGATGAAAAACTATGTTCCTCCCAAAGGCGAGAAGAAGGGAAAGAAAAAGGACCCCAACGCTCCTAAAAGACCACCGTGAGTGTTTCTATAACTCCCTCCCCCCACACAGAAAAAAGTATTAGTTCTAATTGTTTGATATTTAACTTAAATTACTGTCTCTCAATGTAGATCTGCATTCTTCCTTTTCTGTTCCGAACACCGTCCGAAAATCAAAAATGATCATCCTGGCTTGTCTATTGGAGATACAGCAAAGAAATTAGGTGAAATGTGGTCTGAACAGTCGGCCAAAGATAAACAGCCATATGAACAGAAGGCTGCAAAACTAAAGGAGAAGTATGAAAAGGTACAGTAAAAGCAATAACACAATAGTTAAAGTTGTGGAGCTCGCTGTAAATATGTGACTTGTGTCTTGCACCCAAGCCATATGGGGTTTATAATTCTTAAAGCTTACGTCAACCTCTGTCAGGCTTTAGAACACATGGAAAGGTATGGCAGGGCAGGTATCTGGAATCCTTACGGGGAACCTGGATGTGGGCTTTGCATGTCTTAGAGATTTTACCAGTAAAGATGCCTTCCTACCAGAAAACAGGTCACCTGCTTGC
This sequence comes from Dicrurus megarhynchus, assembly GCA_013399195.1. NCBI lineage: Eukaryota > Metazoa > Chordata > Aves > Passeriformes > Dicruridae > Dicrurus > Dicrurus megarhynchus. The sequence goes on from VXAD01009146.1 coordinate 323,151, forward strand.
TAAAATAAATACAGTCAGACTCGAATGCACTGCGGTCATAAAATTCTTAAAACTGTCTGCATTGAATGTTCTTTTGCCTGAAGATGTAAGCATGAAAATCCCAAGGTGGAAATTCTGCTTTTTTGCACGCACTGTGTTTGATCTGCGCAGTGCAGTAGTATTGAAATACCAAAGTAGTACAAATTTGTCCTCAGCATTCTATTGCTTAGCAACTTAAGAGCACTTTTCTTGCAGGATATTGCAGCATATCGTGCCAAGAGCAAGAGTGATGCAGGAAAAAAGGGCCCAGGTAGGCCTGCAGGATCTAAGAAGAAAGCAGAACCAGAGGAGGAGGAGGAGGAAGAGGAAGAAGAGGAGGAAGAGGAGGAAGAAGATGAGGATGAAGAATAAACGAATGTCCTGCTGTAAAGATTTATGCTCAAAATCCAATATTTTGCTAAGAATGTGAACTCAAGTGCAGCTCATTGTTAGCTTCAGTATAAAAATCTGTACAGAATTGTGTATAGGTAATGTGGTTCCTTGTAGGGAGACTTCAATTTATAATGTATGCAGTAGCCAAGGGCTGCTACAGTTCGGTTTGAGAAAAAAAATTGTTGAATGTTTCTGCTGTTTCTGCATATTTAATGGTTTTATTGAAATTCAGTGACTGATAGCCAGGTGTTTCTTTTTAGCTAAGTAAAACAAAGCTTAATAGCTGATCTTATATTTTGTAGTATTTTGTTGCATTGTATTACTTTTTTAACAGTTTTGTAATAAAATGTTGTACATGATTATTTTTGTATTCATGTTTCTGAGAGGCTGGGCATCCCAAGAAAGCTGGGATGGTGTGGGGGAAAGCGCTTTGTGGTGTTCTTGGGCTCCTGCTGTTACTGCAAAACTGGCAAGTCCCTTGAGCATTGACTCTTGGAGCTTTTGCCGCCACTTAAACTCCTTTAACTGATTTCCTCTCCCACATCCACTGCCACGAGTTGGAACTGATGCTTTCCTTGCAGTAGCATTTGCTTGTGTTACCTTGTGGGTGAAAAAAAATCTCTTAAGTAGTGAACTTCTTGATAATTACTCCTGGATTATTTTCTTTCCCCAGACTGCTGAAGCACAGGACTTTGTTTTGGCATAGTAGCCGACTGAGTGAATTTTTGGAACTTTCTCTTCAAGAACTCAGGGTCACTGGCCTTGGCTATAAAACAGATGTGGTTAGAGGCATGTCTTCCCAGATGTTGCCTACTCCTTCCCTCTCCCCCTGGCTCCAGTATTAGTGGCTTCTCATAAAATACACTTGCAGAACAGCATGAGAAATGTTGGAATGTTATCTCCACACATGCCAGTAGATTCCTGCAGAAAGAGAAGGCATTTGTAAAGAACAAGTGCTCCTGATATGTTCCTGTTTGTGGCTGTAACTGTATCACCAGTTACACTGTTTCTTGGCTTTCACTTTTTATTTTAGTTTAGTATATATAAAGGCTTAAATCTAGATACCTAACAATATTTTCAACTGGGGAATTTGAAATCCTTCAGCTAAACTAAATAGCTTAACTTGAGCTAAATACCAGGAAATAACTTTTATTAGCCCTTGAAAGCCCAGCCCTGAAACATGTGTAATGTCTAAAAAATTAAGTAATATAAAGGGCAGGTTTCCAAGATTTTGTTTAAAATGCCTCCCTATTGTCTATTAGCTTATGAAATAAGTTTGTGTCCCATCATTGTATTATGTGTGAGATAAAAAGCGTTTTCAGGACTTTGCTGTGGTAAATGTTACTGGGTAGATCAACAATAACAGCACTTTCTGACACAAGAGGCTTGAGAAAAACACTTTGTATATTCCTGTAAGTATGGAAATTAAGTAACTGTAAAGGCAATTCAAACATTTTTATACTGGAGTAGGTTTTAATCTTTGAGAGCCTTAGAAACCCAGAGTTGCTTTTTCCTCCCCACCCTGCCCCTGGGATACTTAAGTAGCATCAGAAGGATGAGCTGCTGTTTTACATGTTGCACCTGCCAGAGATAACTTGGCACAGGTGGGATCAATGGCTCCATTTTTCAGGCTCAGATTTTGGGAAGCCACAGGCATAAACCAGAAGTGGGGGCAGTGGTTCTGTGCACAGCACCTCCAGTCCTCAGGAACATTTTTGCTGTAGAATTTGCAGTCCTACAGCACCCATATCCTTAACTCAAAAATTCTTCCATCTAGAGGCAATTCCCTGTTTTGGTGTGTATCCAAGATTATGCTGATCTTGTTACCATATCCTGTTCAGATTTCCCTGTAGAAATGCACCATCACCTCCTCTCAATTCTAGCATTCTCTCCCTGTGCAGAACAGTGATACCTCAAGAAGTCTTTCTGATAAGATTATTTAAATCTTCTGCAGTGGAGGAGTAAAGTCAGAGTAAATTGACTAATTTGATTATTTGAAATTTTTTTTTATTTGTTTGTTTTTTTTAATTGGAACAAAATATAACCTTTCAGGTGTCCTACAAGTTGCACAGGTCGCAGAATTTTAAATACTGTGTCAGAATAAGAACACATCTTGAGATAATTCAGAATAAGGGAGCTCTTCTAATAATTTCCTCAGTGAGCTAAAATAGCTTTTGGATTCTATTTCATTTAAACATTAATTGGCTAACTTAGCTTCAGCACAACTTCTGCACAGATCAGTGCAGAACTGCCTAATTATTGGCACTCTTGTGTTGCCCATCCTAACAATGCTCTGTGAAACACTGCCTGTGGGTTACTTTTGTTTATGATCTCATTCACAAACATATCCTGACTGCTGGAGAGATCTTTATTGTGAAAAATAGGCTGCTGCACTGCTCTATAGCCTGTCCCACATCATGACACAGATCACTTTGTGTGCACACCAAACGCTCTGCCTCAGGCTGATCTATCAACTGAGAACGATGTCATGACTAAAGATAATTAGCATTTTTTAAAAAAAGCATATTTTGTCCTTTTGGTAAGAAGGATGTTCAATATAAAGGCAAATGGAAGAGTACATGAAAATTACTGCTTTCAAATTAAGCTTTAAAAAAGCATGATGTGTCAGGTCAGGGAGTTCATGTAATGCCCATCTGGGAGCACTTGCTGGAAAGGACTAATAAGTAATCAAAGGGTAAGGGGAATGTTTGGAAAAGATAAGGCCACAGAAGAAAAGCTAAATTAGTTTTTCACATCAGTGTTCAATATGGACAAACTTATGAAATAACTCACTGGAGGTGAACTTGGAAGTCTAAAACTAAAAGGGATGCCCCAAATTGTAGGCATTGGGAGAACAGTCACATTGCACTAGACATCCAGGATAAAGACATCCCACACAGTAAAGCAGAGCAAAAGACCACCAAAAATAAGTCTGAGGTGGATAAAGAGGAAGAATGAAAGAATAACAAATGTAGGAAAGCAGTTTTTAGAAAGTTCAAGTTATTTCTAAACCAGTAAGCCAGAAAAAACCCCATACATCAACAGGCCAGACACAGCAACATGTGGCAAAGCAGAAGAGCATCAGAGCAAACATCAGAGCAAGCATCAGAGCAGACAAATACCTTTCAAACACATCTGTCACGGTAGAACTGCAACCAGCAACCAAGCCCCACGCATCCCCCACACGGTGGGATGGGGGAAAGAATTGGAATGGTAAAAGTAAGAAAACTCATGCCTTGAGATAGAAGCAGTTTAATAATTGAAATAAAGTAGTAGTAAATGAATAAATTATAATGAAAAGGAAGGTAACAAAAAGATAAATAAAGTGATGCAAACGAAAAATGACCAAACAATGCCCAGCCAGTTCCCAAAGAGTGTCCCTCAGCCAGCTTTCACCCTGGCTATATGCTGACCCACATGGTATGGAATATCCCTTTGGTCAGTAGTGGGGGTCACCTGCCCCAGCTGTGTCCCCTCCCCGCTTCTTGTGCACCCCCAGCCTCCTCACTGGCAGGGCAGCACGAGAAGCTGAAAAGTCCTTGACTAAGTGTAAACACTGCTCAGCAACAACTAAACCATCAGTGTATTATCAACATTATCCTCACCCTAAATCAAATTCCCAGCACTGTACCAGCTACAAGGAAGAAAATTAACTCATCCAAAGCCTGGGCATGCTCAGAATGAAGAGGGCTGCCAAACTGTCCTAGGGACAATGGACGCTCAAGATACAGTAGCAATGCCTAGAAGAAAACTTTTTCAACCTTGCGGAGGAGCTTCAGGCAGTTTTCATGACAAAATTTTTTAATAGAAGAGGCATGGTGAAGCATCTGTCTCAAATCCAAGTTTAAAAGGTCTTGAAACAAAATGACAGGACAGATGGTATTCATCCAAGAGTTCTAAGGAAACTCAAGCAATGAAATGGCTGAACTTTGAACCATACTTCATATTTTTTTCACTTAAAACTGTCTTAAGTGCTAGAGGAATGGAAGGTCACAAATATGACACTAATTTTTAGAAAATATTCTGTGGAGAGGCCGACAGCTTCAGACCAGTAATGTCCTTATTGCAAGTTGGTAGGAGCTACAGTACAGCTGAGAGTTGCTGGACAAATGGCTAAATAGAACTTGTGATTTCACAAGAGGAAATCCTGTTCCATAGAGCTGTAAATATACTTCGAAGAAATCTGTGAACATTAAGGTAAAGGAGATCAGGTAGTTTTGGCCTACTTGAGCTTTTCTGGTCTACTTCTCAAAAAAGAAATAAGTCACCATTGAAGATCTTGCATGAATAACAAGAGCTAGCAGTGAAGATCTGCAAAGACAGCCTGCAGCCTGAAGGGATGGAACAGTAAAACCAGTAGGTGAAACATGGTCTAAGTACAAATTGTATTACATGCTAATATGTGCTCCCCTATCACATGTGAAGGGGAGAAAGCAGGCCTGACATTCAAGTCATGGGTAATAAGGGGTAATATTACATTAGTCTGGAGGAGATGCTGGAGCTGTAACCGATAATTTTGTGAAGACATAATGAATGTTTGCTAGAAAAGCAAATAGCATGTTAGGCATTATCAGGTAAAAGAGTTACAAGCAAAACACATATTCAGTATTGCCTTATCATCTTCCTAGAGGAATAAAAGGTTTCCTTTTTCTTAGATCATCGAAGACCAAAGCCTATTTACAAAGTTGGTCTTATTTTTCCAAAGCAAAACCTATGGTCTGGAAAACTGTAAATATGTATGTGTGTGTGCATGTATGTGTGTGTTTGTGTGTATCTTGATTAGAACAGCTACAGAACTGGGAACTGACTTCAGTATAGACAGGCTTTAAAACTCCTATAACACTAATGAAGTTGCAAATGATTGTGGAGAGAAAATAAGAAAAAAATATTAAATAGCAGTTTTACCTTTGATTAGCCAATGATGTATTGAACTTTTTCCTAACAGTGTATCATAGGCATCTGGTCTGTAACACTGGTACAGAATCTAGTCCATATTGTTCAGTGATGGATTATTTGCTGTGGTGGTGACTGTCGCCAACCCCACTTCACTTGCCTTAGCAGAGATTTATTTTTCTGTTTGTGTTCTCATTTTGGCTTCTATTTCTTTATGCATCTTGAAATATCTAAGTGTTTTGCCAGCAAGCTCTGCATTCCCAAAAATTGCTGGGGCTCTGGTATGAGCCGCATCACAACCCATCTGCTTTTCTGTGATCCTATTTGAATCCAGTGTCAAGAATCACATAACAGAGCCCAGATGTCGAGCTCACTGCTGCATTCTCCAATGCACACAGCCCTTCAGGGATGCATTAAGTCTCCTAACTGTGGAATATCATAAGATTCAGATCTACCTGGTAAAAAAGATGACTCCCTACACAAATTCCTCAAATTACTTAATTGTCACAGGCCAGCACCAATTAGTGAGTGAACCTGTACATTGCTCTGATTATCCTGACATCCTGAACTCAACTATCCCCCTCAGCCTCAGGACTGAACATGAAGTCACTCACCAGAAAAATCTTTATAGCCAGCAGATCCAGTGTTCCACGCGTAAGTTGTATGGCTACTGTCAGTATTTCCTGGCCCAAATATCTAATGGTAAAGTTTGTATGCATAAATCACTCCTTCAGCAGAGCTGGAGGGATGATGTTTGTACGGACGAGACCACAACATTCTGAAAGGCCCTTTGCAAAATGAGTGGTTGATGATGTTACTGTCAGTGCTGTTACCTTGAAACCAGCTCCTGCCTGGCTGAACTCTGCACAGACCTAGCACTGACTACTCCTTCAGGAATTAAGACCTTGAACAAGCCTTCATAATTCACCTATAGCTCACTGATTTGTCACAGCAGAGAAGTGTGCTGCAGAGCCGCCATGCCTCTTCAGAAACCTTAAAACTTTTTGCATAAATCAGATGACATGTGACTGAAGTCTGCCTAGATTGAAACAGCAGTTGGACAAATTCTAGACTCTTAAATAGAAATGCCATCTCTAGTCAGAAAGTGCTTGAGTTATGCAATGCCAGAAGCAGAGACACGGTTAGACAAGCATCCTTGCAGCATCCTTTCACACTGCCCTGCACTCTTTGACCACACTGATCCTTCTGACCTCTGAGTGAGACAGGCTGCTGTGCTACCTGGACTTTTGATCCGATCTTGCATGTGCTTTATGTTTTAATGTTGCATTCAGTTCTTATCCTAACTCAAAATATTTTTCAGCCTGTCCATCAGAGACAAAGGGTCATGATAATTCTGGAGCATGGACACCATTTTTCTCATAACGACTTGGAAAATAATGGAATAATGTCACAGGAAAAAAAAAAAGCAGGAGTGTTTCTTATCTCCAACTGAAAACAGCCCATTCACTATTACTTTATGCTCAATAGCCTTAATATCAATAGTAACCAGACCCCACTCTGCTATAGGGTTACAGAATTGTTTTCCTCAGCAACACCCCACACCATCTTACCTTCTCTCCCAGATGGCAGGACAGACAGCTTTCCTTTCCATTGCCAGGTTGATTAGCTCTGTCTCTAGAGGTTCCTTGGCATCTTCAGGACAGGAAGGACTTCAGTGGATTACTCAGTGCAACTGAAAGAGCAGCATGACTAGAAGCCCTTCCAGAGCTGGGCATGCTTTTTCTCCTGGTCAGCTTTTCCCAAATCTCCACTTCTTATGAACTCACAAGAATCTTCCAGCAGGCTTCTACTTTCATCCAGTTCCACTTTCTTTCACAGTTTCTGCTGTCTCAGAAATAAAAGCACAAAAACTGCATTTGTAGCTGCCTGTTGGGCAATTGTGATGACCTTGAGGGCTCTGGCAAGGTGCGGCAGCCATCCCGCAGGCTCAGGCTGGCAAGGCTTCCATTGCCAGGCGCGGCTCGGGGTCTCCTGTGCAGAATGACACAGTGGGACTAAGTCCCTGGCTGGATGGAAGCACAGCTTGCAGAGAGGCATTTTCACCAACAGCCCTCAGGAATGCCAGTTCCAGTCTCCATGGATCTGGCCCAGCTCCTTCCCACAAGTGCTAATGCTGTTTTTTGTGGCAGGTCTAACTCAGGGAACACCCACCCGCACACACAGATAATTCAGAAGACATTGTACCCAAAGACCTACTGCTGTCTACTGTCAGAGCTTCTTGAAAGATACTTGCCTACATTATTTTCCTGGGGAAATCCTCCCACAAATTTCAAGAGGAAAGGCTGTATTTTGATTCCTATTTCCACTTTAGTGCCTTCATGTGATTCAGAAAGACCATTCCAAGCTGTGATTCTTTATCTGAAAGCTGTAGTTTAACAACTGTCTGGGCATGCTGCCTTCTTAGCTGACACACACTGCCACCAGCAGCCCTTTCCAGGGAAGTAAAATATCATCTCTCCATTCATTTTCCCTTTCCCTGGGATGTTCAGCCAGAAGGCTGCTATTGCCATCATGCTCATCTCAGGCATTAGGTTTTTTTAAAATTATTATTATGAGTTAGAGCTATGCTGCTTCTCCCACCTTTCTGCCTCTTTTTTTGTGCAGGAGACATTACTCTTGCAGAAGAAACATCATGGAGTTGTTTGCATGTTAGATCACTGGAGGCAGTTCTGCCTTCACACTGAACGATGGCATTCACGGACACACCCAGCCCTTAGCCCTTCTTTAGCTGCACTCCACTTCTCCCTAAAACAATCGTGTTTCTTCTCTGTGAAGCATATTAGTAAGAAAAAGTAAGGCTCTAACATGCAAACATACCTTTTCATCTTGGTGTTTGAGCAGCTCTAACTCCTCCTTACAGACTTGGATGCTTGTCACCTTCATTGACCTGTTGACTGAAGGAACGTGCATTTTTCATCAGTCAGTTCAGACCCATCAGACCATCAGCCACCACAGACCATATGCCACTGCTTTGCTGGAGAGTCTCCATCCATCCTGTTGTTCAGAAAAGCTACAGAGCAGTGCAATGTGGTAAAAATCCCGAGGGTTGTGCAAACACCTTAGTTTTAATATTGCCAGGCCCCATGTTACATGGTAATGGAGAACACTTCATTAGTTCCTCCATATGAAGAATGGGTTAGATTCTTAGGATTTTAAAAAACAAAGGTTACTAACCATTACCTGGGTTACTGAGATGTAAAATCCACACAAACACCTCTTCCCACTTTTCTGGGCTCCATAGCAATTCCCACAGCTGAGGGTGTGATGAGGGAGGCAGCTCACACCAATGCACACACCTGAGGCAGCAGCGAGTGAGGCTCCCAGTGACAGGGGGGCCAAACTGGTTTCAGACTTCAGGGACCACTTACAGTTTATGCTTTTCAGTTTATTCAAAACCCAAGGGAGCCAAAATCACCTACATTTTTTGATAGCCTATCGCTTTTTTTAAGTAGATTTGTTCTACATAGAGTCCTTTTATACAGTGCCAGGCAAGCTACACAATTTACTATTCCAACACTGCAGGAGTTCAGAGTAGGCTTGCAGGGTAAGTAAAGTCAGCAGCCAGAGGACCAAATGCTGGCAATCACTTGTGATGTTCCCTGAAAGTACATATTACCCTGGAAGATAACCACTGACACTTCTCAGGGATTATTCTCATAAAAGTAAGCAGGATAAGATTTCAGAACACAGCAAGACCTAGTATTCTCATGCCTTTCATAGCAATGAGAACAACCAGAAACAGAAACACTGCCAATTTGTTTTCCCTTGAGTTATTTCTTTTCACCTATTAGAATTGATGGATCTAAGCTCACCAGCAGGGAAAAAACAATAAATGCTTTTACAGAAACAAAGTTTGTGTTCAGTGGTGAAGATAATTTCTTCTTTATGTTCTTAAATGGGGAGTTATTACTTTGCCTCCATAGATTCTTGCACAATTTGATGTTTTTTAAAGTAAAAGGAAAATTGTGCTTTATAGACAGCAAAATCTACCAAAGCACCTTTTGTGTTTTTCCAGGCAGTGGTATGTTTTGCTGTTTTTTGTGAGAAGGCTCACGGATCACAGCTAAGCATAAAATTTTAACATCTCTGGCATGGTGTAATAGATCTCAAGATCAAGTTTCTTGATCTAGTTTTAGAGCAGCAAGTTGATAATTTTTGGCTTTAGGGACTGCAGTTTGGAGGCAAATGGTATGGAAGAAGCAGACAGTAGTAAAGGAGATTGACTGGCATTAGGGAAAGAGAATGCACTGATTCTAGGATGCCATCAGTGGGAACAGTGTCTGGTACTGCCCAAAGCGTGCTGGAGGTTCTCCTGGTGCCAGGTTCTCTGGTAATAAAGAAAGACATCCCCTCCTTCCTATGTTTCCATACATAAAAGGCTGTTGCCTACATAATTTGTCCATGCTATAACTCCAGGGTTTTGTCAAAAGAGCCTTTTGAAAACTGAATACGCAAAAGTGCACTGACAGACATGGCTGGGAAGCAAGAATTCCATTTGTAAAAAAAGCCCTGTAGATTTCAGCACTTAGGTTTGCTATTAGGACTTGTGCCTTTCATGCCCTGATTTAATTACATACTCCTTTGCTAAGGAACCTCCTCAGGAAAAAATAAAGTTTGATTGAAACATGTTTCTTGGTTGAAACAAATGAACTAAGATAAGGTATAGTAAAAACACTACAAACTAGTCCTGACCTTTGGTTCTACTCTCAAGTTCATTTTGTACGAGCATATTAAACCTACCTAATTATATCAGGGCAGGTGATACAAAAATCCAAATATGTCCATGTGACAGTTCTCGGTGGGAATTTAATTTTTCATTTCACTGGAAAAAAACCTGAGTCCCCACAGATGCAACAAAAGGTACCTAGATAAAACTTAAAATAAACCACTTTTAATATTTGTAAGTTTGTAACATCGAAGTTGTCTAGATTTTGAGATATGGGGTTTCTATAAAGATAATAATCCATTTTTACTCTGTAAAAGTATAGTAAAACGAAAAATTCAAATATTTTATTTACTTCACCTAAAAAACAAGCAACCCATGAGTAAGATATACACAGGTTTCCCAGATTTATCCCTAATAAATTTTTTAAAGATTTATACAATTTCTACAGAAACATACAGTGTATCAAAATCTGCATAAATCAAATTTATAAAATATGTAGAAATGCATAGTGATATTATCATCAACTTACAAAGCAAGAATATGGGAATTATTTTTTTCCAAGCCGGCTATAGTAGGAAAAAGTCATTACAGCAACAGCTTCTTATGATCTCATGTTTCGTAAGGTTTCAGTCTCACATACTGATTCATATTCACACACAGCATCAGCTTTCAATGAATTGCACATAGTACCCATTTAAAACGCACACCCGCACAATTTATGTGCCACCATTCTTTCTCTTATGCATAGTTGTATGATTAAATTAATCTGCCCAACACACAAATGGAGTCAGTTTTCACACACACGAGGAACAAGTACCGGCACAAAACCTTCTTTTCCATTTTTTTTTTTTCCAGTTTCTCCCTCCTTTATTTCCTATTTTTCATAGCTCTGAAAGGACAGATGAGAAGTGTAAAGAAACTAGGAAAGATCCCAAACTAATAGATCAGTGCAGACAGCCCTATAAAGATCAAACTCTGTCACCAAATATGATACATAACCCTTGTTAACATCAATGGAAGCTGCATGCAATGCTATTCTAGACTTCAGGGAAGTATTTAGTCATACCTAATTGTGTGACGTGTTAGAGGGATAACTGTTATGAAATCAGTACACTGATGTCAACATTTAAGTCACAAAATCTGGACAAAGGAAGTGAGGATAAGTCATTTTCCCTCCATCTCGCTATTCATTCAGAGTAAATATTTATACTCCTAAGGGAGTTTGCACCAACTTCTTTCCAGAACATTTTTAGAAACAACTTCTTCACATTCTACTCTGTACACTATAGCACCAAGCAGTTGATTTTTTGTTTGTAATCCCTCTGGAGAAGTTGCGAATGACAGAAATAAGAAGAAAATTAGTAGGAACAAGTGTGGTTTCAGGATTTCCATTTCTCTTTTTGAATCTAAATCTGGCATCCAAACTGGCTGACAGATGTCCTTGTGACAAATTATGCAGATGTGTTAGGAAGCTGGATGTTTTTTCCTAATTAAAAGTTTTAATTGTGATTAAAACTAAGTGATTTCCATTCAAAATTGCAATATGGATGAAATATTTGATTCTTTCCAAGTCTTACATAATTGTGCAGCTTTTTTGTTTTTGTTTACTTTAATTATTTTTATATAAGGCATGGTTTAAAGAAGCAAATTAGTGCTTATAAATTCTTAACTGGATTTGTGAGGGTGCTTATCTCTATCATATTGTACCACATTAGCACTAACCTCGACAGTCTTCCTTCCACCGTACCAAGCATTCAGTCGAAGTAGAGCAGCCAAACTGGCAATGGAAATTTGTCTTTGTTAACACAGTAATCACATAGGGTGGTACAGTTGGTCCCTACCCCTGGTGACAGCTCAGAACAACCCACTGTAAATTTCCAACAAATGCTTTCCTTGTGAAAGAGAGAAATGAAAGAGGCACTAAATATGTTGAAATTCATCTTCCAAAAAAGCAGCATGACTGGGAGAGAAGGCCACCCTGGCTAATAACCTGTGGCAGTGCTTAGTAAGATGTAAAATTAAATAAAAATATACAACAGGTTGATAATCACCAAGTTCTATGAAAATCTGGTTACTCCAACCTTTTCAAGTGTGTGTAAAAAAACTGCCTTCAGACCCCTGAGTGTAATCCCAAAGAAGACGACAACGCTTTTAACTATGTTCCTATGAACCATAGCTAACAGCACATTAATTTACCAACATCTTGAAACAAAAAGATGTAAACATCTACAGAGTTTAAGGTAAAGCAGTTTTGTAAACATTAACTGCGGATGATAATGTTATTGTAACAATCACAGTTCGTCTATGTCCTTCATCCAAGCCAGGAGGCTCACAGCTGTACAAAGTTAATAACTGCAGCAGTTTTCAGGCTATTTTCAGTCCTGCACAAATGAATTCGTCAGTAGGTAGGTTTTGTCTGTCTACACACTAAGGATGTTGTTCATTTCCCACTTTTGTGTTGCTTTACTGGAGTCACACTCTGAAATGAAAATTTGATGGAGGACTTCGGAGCGATCCAAGCACTTCCCTGATGGAATATGAGTAAATCTGTGCAGATTCTGAAAGACAAAACCAGCAGGAAAATGTGTTGGGTTTTTATGTTGGGTTTATTTTTATTTGTTTGGGGTTTTTTTAACATTTTCTTTACATCTGCAATATATCTATTTACAAAACCAGGTTTCAGCGTCCCAGAACAGATCGGTTCTATACTCATTTTTACTATTTGTTAAACCTAGCACTTTGCAGCCTTTATATGAAATCTTTGGTTCCTGTAGGTCCACTTGAGATGCCTCCCGTTCCTCATAGGCAACAAACTGCTAAGAAAATGAGCCTAACTATCTAAAATGCTTCTAAGCCTTTTCATGCATCCTGTAACCAAACAGGAAGATTAACTCTTGAGGACAGCTCTATGAGGACTTCACTGGGCAGATCCTCCTCCAGTAAGCCCTCACAGAAAGCAGCTGCACAACACCAACATTAACCACACGGATAAAAAAAAGTACTAACTTTTTAAAAGTACTAAACCCTGTTTGGCTGGCAGAAGGAACAGTGGAGAGTATGAGAGTTAAGTCTGGCTTCTGGAGCAACAGGAGGCTGGCTAAGAAAGTGCAAACCTATTGTGTCGGGCACATTCAGGCTGACTCTTGCACATCTGGCTCCTTCCACACCCAGCAAGCTCCCATGCTCGAGTCTCCTGCATTTGGCCTGTGGCTCCCCTCCCGCTTGCTGACCCCGTGTGCCAGATGCAGCCCTGATTCACTGACTGATTGGATCCAGTGTGGAGGGGAAGGGAGTGGGAGCAAGCCCTTGCAGGCAAGCAAGGCTCTGCAAGCCCTGCCCTGTGTGCACAGATACCCCTGGCATGGGACCCTCTCCATCACCCCCACACATGTGCACAGCCAAATGTTGGTTCAGATCAATACCTGGCTCCTGCTGTGTGGCCAGATACGGAGGGCCTCTAGCTGGAGAGAAAAATGGATGTCTAAACAAAAGCAACAGGCAGACCACCAGCAGCCCTGTTCTCAATGTTTGCTTACAGGCACTGAGGCCCTGCTACTGCTCAGTGCTCAAGCAGCATGTTACACTCACCAAACTGGCACACTGTTTGTTGCAGAGACAACCAACTGACCAAACAGGTAAAATCTCCTAGCAGCCTTGATTTACACAAGGCCACAACATTTTTCAGCAGTCCGTAAGTGTTTCATTCTTTACACCTTCGTCATTAGGGGAAACAGTTTTACCCTCCGTACTGCACAGCAGTGTACCCAATTCCTACACACCCTTGGTGGTCCTTTCATTCTCACCCTCCCTTTTTTTCCCTTCTAGAAGTCAGTCAATGTTTTTTTCTACAGCACAGACTGTGCTTACTGGGCTTCCTCAAAACTTGTGGTAATAAGCAAACAATTACACAACTGGTACTAGTGTAGAGGAAACAGATCTTGCATAAATGAAATTCTTAGAGAGAAGCCAAGTAACATGCTGGGACACACTAGAATGGCTGGAGAGATAAAAACTGCTATGTATTATTCCAGTATTAAAGCTGAAGTTGGCACTTATCTGCCACTGCTTATTGATTTTTACATTTCAGGTTTAAAGAAATTTGTCTGTCTATCCAGGACAAGGAAGCTGAGCTGGGTGGAAATGGCATTATGATACCTGGTACTTCCTAGCTCTTTGCAAACACCAGAAAATGTGGAGTGGCTTAAAGGATAACAACCACATTTCACTGCACTCAACTGTGCCGGCATATTTCAGACAAACAACAAAGAATCCAGATAACCAGCAAATGAATTAATAAATATGCAATATGCTAGATAGGCTGAAGAAAAATTGACACAGAATAGTTTTTTAGATGTAGAACCAAGTTATGTGTGGCTATATCCAAGGATAACGTCACCCCTAGACTGTTCTGCCTCACTTTTTTAGGAGACAAACAGAAATAGAAACTAAGACATTTTTTAAAGTAACACACAATTTCTATGAATAGAGGACTTACAGATGTAATGACTAAATAGACTGTAGCAGCCCTCACACGTATATCAGCCAAGTCCTTATTAAAAATTTATGGATTTTGCAATAGCATTATAACAGCACCCCACCCAGGATTAAGAACACAGCATGCTATTGTTATTAGAGAACAGCTAACAAACAGGAAATGAAATACTGAAGAAGACAAAGACAACACAGAAAGGCAGAGTAATCTTACTTTTACCTGCCTCTATGTAGGCTTAAAAATATCTTCTGTCTTTAAACAGAGAAACACTTCAGTTTAGACTGCCCAAAATTAGACCTAATACTGACCCTAGCTTCTAAATGCACTCCAGCATTTAAGCCATCTTCTCACAGCATACACGAGATAAAGAAACTTTCTTGATACAGAGCACACAAGCAGAGAGGGTGATGGCACTAAAAGCTGTTATAAACTCTGTCACAGGTAGTGGACATGCTCTCTGCTTCCTCTGAGACAGGTGCTAACTCCTAACATATCCGTGGCAACACATGTAGCCTCATGGGATTTTCCTGAAAGACTTTGCTACAGAAGACAGCAACTAGAACGGCTACACAGAAGCATCTTTTACTAGAGGAAGTTTTTCTAGCAAGCATGTATTTCTGAGAATGTGCCATTAACAATTTACTCTACTCGATTCAGTTAACCTTGTCATAGATCTTTAATTTCAGATATACACAAAACAAATTTTAAAAGGTGCAAAAAACCAGTATGAAATCTAAAAATCTATTTTCTTCCATATATCTGTTGCATACCTTGAAGAACTGCCACTCCTTGTATTCATTCTGATTACAGTGTGTAATCATAATTTTGGATCCATCTGGTCCTTTAGTTAAGCACTGATCGTACTGCATGAGTTGATTGGCTTCATTGATTCGGAAAAGCTAACAGAAAAAAAAACCCAAACAGTTTTATAACAGTTGACTCAATGAGCATTTTAGAAACACTGAAAATACAATGAAACTGCAACATTAAAAACATTTTCTGGTTTTATTACACCTGTCTTTCAGGAAGGTTCTTTATTTTGCCTAACATACTTACTATCACAATACTGAATTTCACGGATAACTTTCCTGTAGGACTTAGAAGCCTAAGAAACTTCACCAGAAAGACAAAAATGGCAAAGGGATTCCTATTCTGGAGACTTCTGAAAGTGTTTGATCACAAACCTTTGTATGATTTTATGGCCAAACAATCCACTATCTTTATAGAAGTCTGACAGCAAGTCCTTAGTCCTGGACAGTAATTTCATGTGAAGACACTAAAACTTTGGCATTTTATCCATGGAGGAAATCAGTCTAATGCATCCAGATACAAAAAGATTATCCTAGCTACTTCTTACAGAATAATTGCTACAGGGTTTTTTGGGTATCGTATGCAGAAAAAGTAGTTTAGAGAAACTTTTCATGAAATATCAGAATAAAAGAGACATTTCCAGGGGCTACTAAGAGCTAATCCATGTAGGATTTCAGAAAACATCATCCTACATGTAATTTTACAATTGCAGTGACTGCCTGGTTTAAGTTTACATCAGCTTAAATAAGGACTTTAAATTCTGAAAAATTTTCCAAACAGAAAAGAAGATATAAAGACAGAACAGCATGTTAGTGTGGGTAGGTTTGTGAAGACACAGGTCAAACGCAATAAAAGCCTGGATTGCAACCATCTAATAGTAACTATGTTCTGTCAATTAATTTGTAAATGAAGCAGAGACAAATTTCTGTTCATTTTCTTCCCTCATGTGGTGAAAGATGAGTTACTGCACGAAAGTGTTTTATACTAGGAGCAAAACAACTTCGTGAAATAAGTGATCCAAAGTGAGTAAGAGTTTTTTTCCTGAAGGATTAATTATTAAGTAAAGGTAAGTGGTGAATCAGGAGCAATGCTAAGAGATGAAGTTATTCTAAGGCAGTGACACTCTTGCTTCTTCATGTACCTGTTTCTCTGAAGAACGGATTATAAATTTGCATTTAATTTCATCCCATTTACGTTTGACATGGTATTTTCAGACTGCTGTATTTTAGCAATGTCAGTATGCTTACGGAAAACCCTAATTCCCACCTTTGCAGCTGGCACCTAGGTGACTTCATGTACAGGCTTAACAGAAAACTTGCCTGTTATCAATCCAGAGCAAGCAATTCTCCTTCAGACTCGCCTCCCAGCTCCTTACCTGATTTCCTCCCATTCTGTGGCATGGCCCAAGCTCAACAAAGCCACCGTTGGTGTGCCCCATGCTGTCGATGCAGTAAGAGGTTTCAAAGCCTCTAATCTGGAAAAGAGGTTTTGCACTCTAAGTTAGTCTCAAGGGAAAAATAAGTGCTAAGGAGTTCAGAAAATTCCCACTTATCTCTCAAACCAGAAACAGGTATCTGACAGAGAGATTAGACAAACCCTTGTCTGAAATTTAAATACTGATGTTAACTGTTCTGGGAGATGGAGCTTCAACCTCCCCATGCTAATTTGCAGGCTCTTCCATGAGTCAGAGTATGCTGATAAAGCTAGAGTTGCAAAGCTCAATTCCAAATTAATAACACCAAAATATAGGACTTTCAAGTATTTTAATTTATTCAATCTCCTATCACAGCATGTTCCATCTCCCAGGTCTTCACAAACAAGCTCAGGAGCTCAGCTAAGTTGCTAACATCTTGTGGATGAAGAGAAATGAGCTGCAGAGAAGTTATGCACAGCAGCAATTACCCACAGCCAGGCACAGCCCACTGACCCAGCTGCTCAGATGGACCTTCTGCAGCAGCAATTATCCAGGAAAAAAAAAAAGAAATAAAACTGATGAGGGGCAGACACAGGCACAGGGATAAAGAACCGAAGTCCTGTCATAAAGCATGTCTCAAGTGCTGATTATCTCACTCCCTTCTCAGAAGGGCCAACAAGCAGTTTTACAAAGACTTTATGACACAAATAACATTTTTTCCAGACCTATTTTCTTTGCCAGAGCCTCTTTCCTCTTTGTAATGGTATAAAAAGTCTGGAGGACTAAGCTTAGACTCTTCCAGGGAGTGTTAGGGAAGATGAACCCCATACTTTCATACCCTATAGTTTGGCAGTGCAATCAGTGTGGTGTTACAAATGGGGGCAGGGGGAACAAGATTTCTCAGATGTAGGATAACTAGCAGCCTGTGAAGAAGAGTTGAAGAAAACTTCAGAGAAATCTCTGAACTTAGAATTTTCCTGTTGCTTCATCAGACCCACTTGCTTTTATCGGGAATGATTTCCTGCAAGGTCGCCAGTATTATTTTATGCTCTTCAGATGCTTTCACCTTGGTGAACAGTCATACATAGTGTACCTGCCAAACCCTTTATGTAGATTCCAGAGGAGCTCTAAGGCTCATATAGTAGCTGATGCTTTGTGCTAGCTTTTACGTAAGAAATCAAGGTGGCATTGTTCACCTGGTCCCTCAGATAAAAGATTATTTGTACTCCCTTTCACCATGCACATGCTCTGTATCACTAATTCTCCTAAGAAATTAAGAGATGACACTTTCTTGGCGATAGCAGACAGCATAGATCTGTATTTTCTAATGCACTTTGAAAGTTCCAAAACCACATATTATATCCATCATATCTTGGGAAAGAACGTTGTTAAATTTGGTGGGACACAGGACTTCTCCTCAGCTAGCAAGAAGATTTTCTGATTTTGCCTCAACAATCTGCAAAAGTGAAATTCATAGGAGAGACAAGGGCAAGGCCGGAACCAATTGCAGAGGGGAAAAAATAATCTGAAAGGAGACCTGCAGTAAGTGCTCTCCAAGGTATGGGCTAAATGCCAGAAGGAGACAGGCAGAGTTCAGTGAGGTGTCCTGCACTCACCTGTGATATGCCAACTCTCTCTGCCAACCACTGAAAGTGCCACATTTGTAACCACATTCTTAATTTAGTGAAGTCATACTTATATGCACTAATGCTGGAAATGATGGTTACAGAATCATATCAAATTCTTACATGCAAATAAGGGATTCACTGAGGCTGGGAATATATGAGTACATCCCAGTCTACCAAACGCAGGCAGAATGTTCACCTGGATTTCATGACCTCTTCTCTAGGCCTTCACACAAAAGATGTCACCAATACTCCTACACGCAAGATACACATTTTTTTCTTTTGAGAATACCTAAATTCTAATTATGGAAAAAAAGTGCTTTGGACAGGGCTAGACATAAATTATCCTTCAAGGACCTGTGGAACTAATTAAAAAAATCACACCTGCAAAGTTAGATACAATTTTTTTCCTGGGGTTATATCGTTATAGCTCTCTGGTTAGTATCATATAGTTTAGTACAGAAGTAATCAAATAGCCTTTTCACATGTCAAGTAACAACTCTTTCCGGTTAAATTCACAATTTTTTTTAAAAAGCTCCTAAAATACAAAGGCGTTACATGCTGTACCTACCTCTCCCCAGTCCACGTTTTTGGGTGGTAAGGGATAATATGAAGTTATATCATATGCTATTTCTTCCATAAACCACTTAAAACTTTTGCAGTTGTGATCTTCACGGAATTTTTTCAGCTCAGATATATCTCCATAGGGTAGCGCCTTTGTCTCCGGCCGGCTGGCATAGAAGTAATCTTTGTATTCGTCCCACCACACTTCTACAACTCTGACATAGTTCTGTGAAGAATAAAGACACTGCTGTGACGTCAAAGCACACACAAACGGGCCAGAAGCAACTCCTTGTTAATAACAGAAATTTAAGGATTTATCCTCTTAAAAAGTGACAGCATGCAAATATTATAGAGCACTAATAATTCGTCACTATCGGTAGACTATACAAGACATGTGAATATTATTTTCAAATGATAGTTTAGGACTGAAGCCAGCAAATTAAACTGGGCTGCTCAATGAGAGTGCAAAGTCTTTTTCTAAGGTTAGAGACTGTTTATTTGAAAATAAAGACTTCAGTTATGGGTGCAATAAAATGTTGCATTCATTTGCTGCTACCAGAACCACGATTCATGGTTTCTATTCATTCTATTCTACACTTTTTTAATGCAGAGAATGATATGCATTGGTCCACTAACGGAAAAAAAACAGTCTTAAATGGGTCAGCTATTTGGAGAAGGGGGAAAACTGGATATCTCACTTGGTAACAAGCCTCTCCCTCACATCTTTCCTCTCATTCTCTTTGATGGCTCTTATCTCTGTATTACCTGTACACATTTTAGATGCACACCTCACTTCGTCCAGTTCTTCCAGTGTTAATGACCTGGTGTTATAACAATCTTAACAGATCTGACTAAAGGCACAAATTATTGTGACTTTTATTTTAATCCACATCCAGCATAAATTGAACAAAGGTATAAATAAAAAGGATAATTACTGTGAGGAGAGGAGGGTGCCTGAAGAGGGGAAAAAGCTATTTCTACATCCTAGCTTGTACAGAGAAGCAACTTAATATTTGAGAACACTCAGCAGTGTTTTGTTACATTCAGTAAGTAGACCAGCAGACTTATATAAGGTGTTAAGGTATGCAGTAAATATTTTTGATCAGCTTTTCAAAAGACTGAAATGGTTTTTATCATTTCAGACAAGGCAAACAAGCATCTTGCCTGCACTGAGCAATACACCTATCATTTGCTGTCCTGTTGCACATTGCTCAGTCTCTACTCCCAGATATGTCCCCCTGGGCTCCCTTGTACTGGTCCTAGTCCTTGTTTCATCAAAATGTTAATCAATTCACATTACTAATAAGTGACTTTTTTTTTTTTTTTGGGGGTGTGGGGTGTGTATGCCAGGTTAGTTTTTTACCATTCAGCTAGGCTGGGACATCACCTTTGGAACTAACTGCTAGCTTGGCCCAAGCCATACTCTATAATCCTATGGGTAGTCATTGTCAGAGGTAATGTCTAGGAAGATTGCTCTGGGATTGGAATTTACAAAGAGCTGGGTCTTTAGGAAGGGGATTTACCAAGGCCAAAACAGTGCACACTGGGCAATAGAAAAACTTAAAAGGAGGGTTGTCTCTCGTCCTGCTGGTAGGTGAAAACTGATATGAAACAGTTTTTCTTGATTCAAATTATCTCTTCAGGTATAGAGCTGGCTCATTTCTTTTCTGGAATTGATGTCTAATTTTAATCTCAGGGCTTGAATAACTCTTCTAGAACCTGCAGTGCACCTGAGGAGTTACCAACCCTTATGATGTACTGCAGAGCATGCCATCTTCCCAGGTGTCATTTACTCCTTAACTAACAAATGTAGACACAAAAGTGTGAGTGATGCTAGATTACAGAATTCACTAACCTGGCCTAGGATCATACCCATCTTCATCAAGATAAAGGGGGATTTCAAGCCCATGATGTCCAGATGCAGGACTGTGCTACAGTTACTAGAGTTACTAATACTTACTTGGGCACAGTGCAGCAAAGACTTGAGGTGTTGACATTAAACAATGGATTTGTACCTCAAAGATAGTGGGGTGTGATCTAAGGCTTTAGATGTAATGCTTTACAGCCAGAAGATGGGTTTCAGGATTTTCCTCTCTTAATAACAGTGGGATTAGCACAAAGATTTTTCTCCCATGGGGATGATCATCTGAGCTTTGGATACTAAATAGCTTTGGATGAAATCCTCTCTAAATTTATACTGATAATTTAAACAAATTTATCTAAAACTGTTCTTATCTGAAATCAAAAACCACCTTCAAGGTTGCTTCCAAACTGTACCTTTAGTGTAGGAGAAGACCCAACGTACACAGGGGGTGGATTTCCTTGCCAGCCCTGGAGACGATAGATGTGTCCAACACGAGAACAGGGAACAAAAAGCAGTTTTCCCCCACACTGCCAGATCTACAAGTGAAAACAAAGGTATTATTAATATATATGCACAGGAATTTAAGACAGATAATAAATTATGGAAGAAATGTCAGCTACATTTGTACCTTACTGACTATCATATATTTATATATTTTTTGCTTCAGATGTAAGTGTAAAGAAAATAGGTCTTTGAAATTAAAGGTATACTGAGTACACCTTCAACTCAGCCAGGAAGTTACTCAACTAAAATAAAAGCTTTTTAAAAAGTTGGGCATCTCATTCCATCACTATTTTAGAACCACAGTAATGAATGAGAGCACAAAATCTGGGTAATTTTTATTATGACAGAATTAATGATATTTTGATTTTATTAAAGTAGTTCACATGCCATCCTGAAGATGGGTTTTGGTTAGATGCCCATTCACATTTAGGTTTTTCTTAATAAAGATTGGTAGGGGATAAGGATGTCTTCAGTAACCCACTGCTCCAAGTAGAAACAGGTATTTATTTGACTATAGTAGCTGAAAATAAAAAAATGGGTAAAATATATTACCATTCTGAAATTCCCTCCCTCCCACATATCTTTGGATAATCCCTTAATGGGGAAAAGAAAACACATTAGGTCAGAATTTAGTTGCTCATAGTTTGGAGAAGTTTAATGGTAGCATCAAATCCAAATTCAAGCTAACTTTGGGAATGTTTCGAATTAGTCCAAATTCCAGATTAAAAATATGATTTAGAAATATGATTAGGAAAGATGGGCAGAATATCTTACTTTCTTCATTGCATCATGATATTAATTTTTTTAAGTTTAATCAAAAAAACCTCCTCAGATATGCAAGGCCATTAATTTTATTTGCTATCTAGGAGTCAGCATGCAAGGTGATATATGTTTAGTTCTTCTGAAGATTGGTTGTGATCTACATGTTTGGAGGTCTCTACATAACGGGCATTTCAGTTACAGAACTACTGTAAGTAATTTCAATCCTGAGTTTGATCTAAGTAAGATGGAGAATTATATGGATAAAGGCCCGTGTGCGTAGCATCCTCAATAACTACCCTTTGCATATGGATTTACAGCTGAGCAAGTGCACTCAGAGCCTTCCTCTAACTCATGAAGAGCAAGAGTAACTAAGGGAGCTCTGAATGTACTTTTTGTATAATTCAGCTATGATTTCACAGATTGCTGCTGAGGATATTAGACACCTTCCCTTTTGCCTGTTAATTGGGACCGATTCCTGCTGTCTGCCACTTGAGGCATTACAAATACTGAGGCTACAAAAAGCCAGTGATGATCATCTTACGTTTCCTGTCAAACTGAAGAGCATGCACATGCCTAGGAGTGAAAATAAAGTCCTCCCCAGTGATTATGAATTATGCAGTTAGTATTTCAATGATGAAGACTTCTCTTGTAAAGTTCTTGAAATTCTGAAAAGTATATAATTTTTCACTCATAAAAATGGCAGGGAGGAAGCAGATTACTTTTTGCTGCACCATTATATACTTTACAAGCACACATGCATAAACTGAGGACTACTTGTTCTCTATCATTGCTTTCATTGGTAACAACATTTTTTTGTATCACTATGAGAACATTCCATTTCCTCCCATCAAATTTGCCAGTCTGGTTTCATATTAGATATCTGGGCAGTTAGGGGTGCAATCCCAAACCATTTACAAAATCTAGTTTACTCATCATTTGTGTCTCAGCACAAGGACACCTCTCTGAACACTTCTCTCCCAAAATCCACAAGGAAACACTGGGGAGACACATTTCTGTCACATCATCTCCTCACAACAAAACCTGGGCTCCATGGGGAAGAGGTAGGTCTGTCTAAACATCAAACAGAAGTGTTTACAGGAAAAAAAATCTATTAAATTATCTTAGTTTTTAAATATTGGTGTTACCTTGTAGGAAATTTCAAAATTTTCACCACCCCAGATTTGAAGCCCTGGATCATAGAGACCCAGTTCAAAGAAGAAATCACGTTCGATGGCAAACAATCCACCAGCCATTGCAGGGGACCTGAAAGAGGAAGACAGTGTAACTCCTTCTGCCAAAAGGATACAATAGCACTCAGAGAAAGCATTAGCTAAGAAAGCAATTCCGTTAACAAACAGTAAAGATCAGGTAAATGGCAATACACTGAAAAGTCATAAAGCTTTGTCATCAGCTTGCAGCAATTTTCTGAAGTGGCATCTATATAGTTTTTAGTGAAGTAACAGTTTTTGTTGTGGGTTTTCTTCTATAATTAATTTATTAAATTAACAAATTTGATGATAGAAAATCTTGGTCTGAATTTTCCATTCAGCCAGTCAACATCCTTCTGTTAAAATAATAAAAACCAAGATGAGAATCAGTGTGGTGAGATGTTTCTCTCTTAAAAGTTGCACTAGGTTTTGAGATAACGTGAAACTGCAAACAGGTTTATGTTCTGAGGAGCTGCCACATTGAAATATATTGCCTATTAAACACGGAACAGAGTTTTTCCAGATTTCTAATCTTCTAGCTCTTTTTTTACTATTGCCATAGGAGACACTTTACATTATACCCAGTAAAATTTTAAAGAGGGCCTAGGTAAAGTAGTACAAGGTTTCCATTTTGGTTTAGTATTCTTTTTTACCCTTTTTCTTTTAATGACTTTTTAAATCCCTTCCCATATGCTATGATTCAATTAGCAAGTTTTAATGTGTCAAAAAGATGCTGTGGTCTGGATTAGAGGGTGTGCTGGTTTTGGCTGGGGTAGAGTTAGTTTTCTTCCCAGTGGCTGGTATGGGGCTGTGTTTTGGATTTGTGCTGAACACAGGGCTGATAACACAGAGATGTTTCTGTTATTGCTGAGCAGGGCTTACACAGAGCCAAGGCCTTTTCTGCCGTTCATACTGCCGTGCTGGGGAGGAGACTGGGGGTGCCTGGGAGGTTGGGAGGGGACACAGCCAGGACAGGTGACCCAAACTGACCAAAGGGGTATTCCAGCCCAAATGGCATCATGCTCAATATATGAAAGTCTGGGGAAGAAGGGGGAATATGTTTGAAGTGATGGCGCTTGTCTTCCCAAGTCACTGTTACATGTGATTGGCTCTGCTCTCCTGAAGATGGCTGAACACCTGCCTGCCCATGGGCAGCACTGAATTCATTCCTTGTTTTGCTTTGCTTGTGTGTGTGGCTTTTGCTTTTCTGATTAAAATGTCTTTATCTCAACTCCTGAGTTTTCCAGCTTTTACCCTTGTGATTTTCTCTCCAATCCCACTGGTGGGGGCACAAGCAAGCAGCTGCGTGGTGCTTGGCTGTGGGCTGGGGTTAAACCACGACAGAGCATTTTTGCAGAATGACTCTAACTAAAATTCTTTGGTAGCTTGCTCACACTGAAATAGAAAGTAAGATACATTAAGCCATTTCCAGTGCATATAGCAAGGATTTTTCATCTAAGGATCAATAAATATACAAAAACCTTAATGGATACAATCTGGAGTCCTTACTAAGTTGACAATTTAAAAAAGAAATTGTAAGGAAGAAGTGAATTCTTCCTGACTTCAGATGATCTGCAGCACTGAAAGGAGGATCCAAGAGACCAGATAACCCTGGTGAGCCAATTAAGACACAAGTGAAATACTCCTGTATCACCACATTATTGAGATGGGTCATTTCTAGCACTATTCAGTCTATTAGACAAACTTCTGGAGAACTGCTTAAGAAAAAGTAACCTGTAGGGTTCAACACATACTCCTTTCTGCTTAGCAGAGGCAGGGCAACAGAAACGCAGCCACTGACTCTAAGCATAATTAATTATCAGTTTAGTCACTGTCCAAATTAGGTGATCACGTGCCAAGGTACTGCTACATGTCCCTTTCTACTTGCTGCCTACTGTATTTTCCTCCAATGCTGCTTTTGCATCCCGGGGGTTCAAAGGTCTTATAAGAAGCCAGAAGACACAGCAGGGGGAAGCACTTTGCACAGCACAGCCCCGTGGCTTTCCTGCACTTTTGGTTTTCCTCAACACCATAAAGACTTGGCAAGTGTAGAAGCCTCAGAATCTGAAGTTTCAGCCTTGGCCTCCAACATGCTGCCAAGTGTGTTAAAGAACACAGTAAAACCCACATAAGCTCAGTAGTTTACTTTACAGGATACCAAGAGGTAAGCACTATTACTGAAGGAAGCATTCAGCCCTGGGGCAATTCTCATGTTACAAAAACTTTGTGCTTTAAACTGTTGAGGATCTTTTTGTTTTCTTTTTAAACTGAGCAATCCTGGCTATGGTTTCAGCAAGACTTTTACTTGGTCTTACTTGCCTTGGTATTGCTGCAAGAAAATGCACACAGCCTGGACATAAACAGATGCAGGGAATGTCTCTTTTTAAAGGAAGCATTGTAACTCTGAAGGTATTATTAAAAATAAAGTCATCTTTTAAAACATTCTGAGATCATGTGTTCTGTGTTTCTGGGAACAGTTTAAACGATTTTAAGACCTGTTTGGATGGTAAACACAGAACACTACAGCAATGTTTGAAACGGTTTATCCTCCTCTAAGTGAATATTAAAGTTCCAATGTGGACAGCCTCATCAGAAAATGGTATTATTTAAACTGTATACAAAACAGATCAAAGCTTCATAACTTGCTTGCATGTGTTGCCATTTTAGCAAAGAACAATCATGGGTGGGGATAGGGAATTACCAGCATCAGTTCTTAAAATGTTTAAATCATATATACAAGCAATAGAAGACATTAGATTCTGAAGATGTGAAGATTGCTTTCAAATGTAGTAACACGATTAGTTAAGTGTGAAGGGGAAAGTAGTAAAAACCAGCAGAACCACAGTCTCCCAGTCTTGAAAAGCCATCCAGAAACCCTAGTTTCTAAGCCAGGGTTTCTAGGCAGTTTTTGTTTTCTGGGAAGAAAACATACCACACTAAAAAGCATAACAAAAAGACAGAAATTATGTGAAAATTATTGGAGTTTTCCCACAATTAAAGGTGCTGTTTTTATCTTTCTTCCTTTTTTTTTTTTTTTGTTATGTGTATTACATTAAAATGCTTAGAAAATATCTAGCTAAGATTTTTAAACAGTATGCTTCCTTGTCAGATGTGATCCATTGTGAAGCAAGCGGAAGAAATATGACAAAAGGGAATTTTTTGATACACATGCATAATCCTCCAGCTGTATGCATGCATCAGGCCATGACAGCAGGCTACAGATTTTATGCATTACCGTCTATTATAAATACTTCAGCATGCTCATTATTTCAAACCAAATGGTTAAACAAGCACTGTTGTTTTCCAACAGTACTTTAAAAAACTATCATAGCTAATTAAAGTATTCCCTGGCAACAAAGTTATACAATATTTTATTTTGACAAACAGAACCCAGTCATTCTAATGTGCACCCTATTAACCACACAAGAGCAGGAATGGAGAGGCAACACAAAGTAGCAAAGATATTTTGAGCAAATAGTCAGTCGTGGCAAACAGGTCTGACTAAACAAAGCGGGTAGTGTGGTTAGAAACGTGAAGGTGTTCAGGCTAGAAGTACATGCAAGTTTTAGTGGATCAATATTGACTTCAGAAAAAAAAAGAAACGGGTAAGTGATTTAGTGATTACCGATACGGTTCAGTTTTTGTCTTTCTGCTTTCCTTCTCTCTCTTGGTCAAGGGAACCCTCTTCCATAGCATACTCCAATCCCACGCTCCTCTAGCAAACCCATCTTCGTCACCACCCCCTTGCGGCACAATCTTAAAAGTGTTGCCATCTATGACATCTATAAGCGGCACAGTGCATGTGGTTCTGCGGGGCGGCGCGCGGCAGGTGCGGTTATGGGCAAGGGCCCGCGTGGCACACGTGCACCGGCCGTGGTTCATGGGGAGAGAGGGGTGGAGGGAAAAACGAAAGGGTTTAGACAATTATTCATTATGATTCACAGTACGTAAACAGCTCTCTTTACCGATAAGGCTCAGTTTTATGTTTTCGTTTGGACTTTTCCTTGTGGCTTAACGGAATTCGTTTCCATAGCAAACTCCAGTCCCAGGCCCCTCTGGCAAAACCATCTTCATCCCCACCTTGTTGTGGCTCAATGGAATAATCATTCCCATCTATGTAATCTATTAGAGGTACAGTACATGTAGTTCTGAAACATTTATAGAAGGGAAAGAAAGAGCAAAATACAATTTCAGAAGAGTAATCTCTCTAATCTGAAATTTACACCATTAATTAAGTTTACAGAGCAGTGTATATAAAAAGTCACTTGTAAACATACTATTAAAAAATGAAGCCTCATTAGAAGAAAAAAGAGATCGTCTTTTCTTTACATTGTTTTAAGATGTTCTGAAAACAGAAAAGTTAGGTCTGAGATGCTAATATATTAATTTGTTTATCAGTACATTTTCCTTTATGTGGACTTCTTGACATTGGTCTTCTAATAAAGCACTGCTGGAGGCAACAGAGGAGCCCTCAGAGGGCCAGGGTTCTCACAGTATTACTATTTCCTGTAATTTCTATTCATATCAGATCTTAGCTGTCAACAAGCATGATAAACTCTTAGCTTTTACTAGTGTTAACACAGATTTCCATTATACTGTCCTATTCAAATGCCCTGAAAACCCAACCTCTAAGGAAAAACAAACATTACTAGTGCTCTCCTAGAAGCAGTCTTCAGTAGAATTCTTCCTGTTTGGTTTGCAATACACTCCTCACTGTGATCTATCACACACAATATTCACCAAGGTAAAGAGATTATCTTGCTTTTCTCCCCACATTTTTCACATGAGTTTCCAGTGACCCAGGCTGGGGCACTTCCACCTTTTTAAATGAAGCCCCAAGAGACAGAGAAGGTGGGGGAAGAGAAATGTTAACACCACGCTGTTCTTTGAGGCAGAAGCAGCAGCAGGCTGCACCCTGGGTACCAGGGTGTGGAAGGAGGCTGCCAAGCACTGTCTGCTGGCACTCTGTGCCTCAGCATCTCTGGTCCTGCAGCCTTCACCTCTATGGGCAGTGCTGGAGGATGCCTCTAAAGCTCCCCGTTCTCACTAGTCTTGTGTAAAACAGTAATACACACTCAATGGGAGCACACAAGCATTTCCATCTTCTCTCTAGTATCCTGGCCCAAATAGAGTATTGCTTCAGTTACAGCCTTTAAAACACACAAAACCCAGCTCTTCAAGGGAATTCTGGTAGCACAGCAGGTTAACAAATAGTTTTTAGGATTAAGCAGCTACTTTATGGGATTAAAGAGTTTAAACATGCACATGGTTTCCTAAACACACATATCACTGACCACACAAGCTAAGACTGTGGTAGCTCACAGCAACAACAGCATTTCAACAGCTGGAAGAAATGAAGCCCCTGGGGATCTCTCTCCTCTGTCACCTCTTGCAGATCCCCCCTCACAGTGCAGGCACTTCCACCACAGACCCCTAGCAAGTGCCTGGGCTTGTGGCAGAGACAGGCTCAAGCCTGGCCCCGTTTTGCCACAGACAACGCTCCACAGCACTTCAGAGGAAACAAATAAGACCATATATCAAGACCAAAGATGAGAAAGCTATAAACTCTTGAGATCACACAGGTTTTAAACTCCCATTAAATCAAAACATTTATTGCTGCTTTTTCTCTACCAAAAGCCACAGTTTTAAAAATTACTTTGTTCAATCATGCTCCTTATTCATCTAGAATGGAACATTTCTGTATTAGTGCCTCAGATCGTTGTGAAAGACAAGAGTTATATATAATCTACACTAGACAAAATATTCAACATGCCTACTAAATTAAACTATCTGAAGATTAATTTGCCTGACTATATTCCTTCCTCATTATGTATCTTTTATGCTGGGAAATAATATAATCATCATACGGAAAATATTGATATAGTTTGATATAGATATAAAACATATTGGCTGTAGTTTGAAAAGTGAAGATTGTTACTGTGACCTTTTCTTCCTAAAGGCCAGACACTGGAAATAGCAGGAGAACATTACCTGTCCTTAGATATAGGAGCTATAAGTGGCGCATACCAATTAATTCCCACCTCACAATGGGCATCAAGGTAAACCAAAACCTTTGAAAGAAAAAAAAAAAAGTAACTTATATTTCTGTATATAACAGCATGATTTAATTAATCTTATTTATATTGAGATACATTCATATTATCAACAAGAAAATGAAGATTAAATGAGTGAAATTAATCTCTTCTTAAAACAGTATCAATAATTTCCACATGCCTGTTGAAACCACCACAACCTTTCCCCCCAAAAAAGGAAAGAAGACAGACTTCTGTGTGAACTGGCTCCTACCTGTCCGAGTTTAGCCTTCTGGGCTCCAATGCTTCTAGCTTGGATCAAACCTTCTCTCCTCTCATTTCGAAATACCTTTACAAGACCATTCCACTGCTTAATATAGTCATCCAGCCTCTCTTGTAAGTGTGCTATCAGATAACAAATAAAAAAAATTTTGGTGAAATTTAATAATAAAGAGTTTTGTACTCTTAATATAACCCCAAAAATATCTACAGAAATTTATAAGAACCTTTAATTCAACCACTCACAAACATTAAAACTGAGGAGATCAAGACTACTGACCTCATGGCACAGGTTTGTGTCTGGCACATCTGAAGAAAAGGCAGCTGAAGTGGTTGG
Source organism: Dicrurus megarhynchus (assembly GCA_013399195.1). Classification (NCBI taxonomy): domain Eukaryota; kingdom Metazoa; phylum Chordata; class Aves; order Passeriformes; family Dicruridae; genus Dicrurus; species Dicrurus megarhynchus. The sequence goes on from VXAD01009146.1 coordinate 353,033, forward strand.
CCACACCACAGGGAGCTGAGTGGACAACTCCCAGCCACTTCAACATATCACATGGCTTTCAGGCTTTTGTCTGTATTCCGAGCAGCCAGAGAAGTCTGTACACTTCAGCACACAGTCCTTCCTCACCAGATGATGTCACATGTACAGCTGAAGGCACCGCTTTTCAGTTAAACATTTCCCTTCACTCACTTTCTGCCTCACAAAATTTTCTGTCAGTCTATTAACAATCTGGAAACTTGAGGCAGAATCTCACCATGCTCAAATTATTGCCCTCCTTCATCTAGACCTGTTCCCTCTTGTGGAGGTCTTACGATAATCTTCTAATGAAATTAATGAGAATAATTGGAGGGACAGAAGTGCATGATACTGAGGAGAAAACAAACCTTTAGCCAAAGGGAATTCTGTCAGTAAAGGGACGAGTCACCACACAAGAATCAAGATGAGCTATGCTTAAATGGTTTCAGATTTGTATTTGCAGATTTGTATTTGTCTTTGCCAAACTTCTCTGGAAACCACATTCCTACCACACAATTTGAGAAAAGGATCCTAGTGCTGCTTAACATTTTTGCCCAGATGATTCTGTTGAGAAAACTCATGAAGGCAGAACGGGTGGTAATCAGGCACCTGCTGTTTGCGGCTACGCTGATGTAGCTACTGGTGTTTGTTAAAAACCTATTTTTATACTCAAAGGCTCAAAAAAATTGCCTACACCTTCAGTTTCTCTCAGTCAGGAACCAAAATAAGCCACCTAATCTACAGCTGAGGCATCCATGCACCAGCATGCATCCATGCTGAGGCATCCATTGCACCAGCTCCAACGGGCTGATAGATGCCATGCCTGTGCTGATCTGACAGGAGGGGGGATATGCAGAGGTGGAAGCAGAAGGATGTCCCTTTCAGCAGCAACATGCCATCAGGTTACTTCAGCAGAAACGTTTTCTGCAACCTGAATGAAAATGATGAAGCCTGGAGACTTCTGCAACTTATATTTCCATATGTTTTATATTCTTGTCAGCAGTATTAAAAAAATAGTTTGAACTAAAGCTACACGTAATTGAAAAGGAAATGGTGTTTCTTGGAAGTGAAGTTTCCAATATAGAAAATTCAGCAATTCTACCAAAGAACAATATTTTGAAATAACTATCTTTTGAGACGCTTATTATCCTTCCTCTCCAGCTTTATAAAAGTTTTCTCAAACAAGTTTTATGTATTTTGTTCTCCTTTCCCACACACATTTACAATTTCTTTTGTACATCCTTGTGCATTAGGAAAACTTCAAGGATATACAAATGTCAAACTAGAGAAAGAACAATTTTATCACATATGCTGTATAGAAGAACATGCCACGTAATAAATAGAGAATATATGATACGATAGCTGCGATATAATTTTTATAGGATAAAATCAACAGAGTTTTGAGGTCATACTGAAGTGGTACTAAGAGAATCTTTATACCACACCATTATTTATGCTGCAAATTCCAAGTATGTGTTACAGAACGACTGTCAGGAATGTTTTAAAGATTTAAAACCTGAAGTTATTTCCAGCTCTCCTATCTATGAGGCCAAATGTTTTAGTTATCAAATGTTCAACTATGTAAGGCTCACAGGGAGCTGTAAAAACCTGTCATATTGATTGTGTAAAGCTTTTCTACAGTACCAGTCTCAGGACTTTGCAGTCCATTATCTGAAACCATGCCAGGGTTAGCAGAAAGTGCTATTTCCCACAGGAAAGCTGAAATTTTCCTCCTTCCCATATTACAAAGCCTGCATGACAGTAGTGTACAAAATCCTGATACTTTTACAGTTAAAAATACTGTTTGGCCAGCATAAAATTTTGTTCACCTAGAATGTGTATTTATGACATCTGTCAGCAGCTTTACAGCAATCTGGTTTTTGTTCAAAAATGTATATTTTACCTTTCAAAATATTATAATCACCAATCTGGTCTTCCCCTGTTTGAGTTCCTCTCTCATGTCTGAGTGCATGATTAAAAATGAAATAAATCAGTGTCTTTTAAAAACACATGGTTTCTCCCAAGGATCTTAGGCACTGCAGATTACAAGGGGGAAAGAGGAGGAAAGCAGGTTTTTTTCCCCTTCAACTCATGGACATCAGTTTGAGGACTAGAAAAATGGTATCAGAAGTGCTTCCTAGAGCAGCTGCCTCCTGCCTCCAAGCACCCTGTACTGTAATACTATTAAGGTGGGGCTCTCAGCTCTAACATCAGCACTGATTAATGCCTCAGTTTCCCCATGGCAAGCACCACTACACAGGTTAATAAAAATACTGCTATCTGCCTATGCTCAATTCTTCCCCTTTGCTTGTCTCATGGGGTGCTGCATCAGTTGGAAATACAGGTAACGATAAAGAACATACAAGTAAACACAAAAGGTAGATGAAACCTTTCAGTGCTACCAGCAACACTGGTGTTTTTTACCTCACAGCCACCCTTCACAGGTGCACAGGCTACAAACGCAGTTCCAGCTGATACTGGCCTCTATGCTTCAGAAAACAAGAAAGCTGGTGCCCAAATACGTAACAAGTGTTGGAGACCTATACACACAACTGTAATTGTAGGAAGCTTTAGAAAATACAGTTTTATGAATTCTCACTGCCCTTCCAGAACAGCTGTTTCCTTCACACAGCTAGCACTCATAGAAGAAAAAACTGCTTCTATTGAGAATACAAGAAAAACTGGGAAAAAAAAAAACCCCATGTGTAACAGCCTGGCCTCATTGACACTGTGGTAGAAATTGCTGCAACATTTCTTGGACTCTAACATGAATTAATACAGAGGTCTCCATAGAAAATGGAGATAGAATCATTCAATTAGCTTGGCAATCTTCTTGTTACTGTTCCCTTTGTGCTCTGACAAAGAAAAAAACGCCAGAGTAGAGTTCAGCTCATATCTCTGCACAGTTCTCTGCAGTCGAACCCTGCTGTTTGCCGAAGAGATTAAGGAAAGATTGTCATTCAGCAAAAACACTACTCCTAACTGACTTTATGATAAGAATTACAATGAAAAGGACATTTTCCAAGCATTGCAACTGTTCCTCCCTGTAAGACACAACATATATAAGCTTCTATGCAGCTGAAACTCCCTCCCGATGAAAGAGGATTTCTCATAAGGAAGGACAGGCAGGGTTTTTAAGGAGCCAGCCTTTTGAAGTGTTTGCAACTGCTGTGCTCCATTTTAATTTCATATCCCTTGAGAGGGTGGCAGCTAAGAAATAAGGATGCTCACACTGAGCATGAGCAAACATTTAGCCAGTCGAGCACATGTGTCACTCAGCACCGGGCTCCAAGAGCTTAAGGTGGTCTTTGCTGGGTAGAAAGGCTGATACGAAGTGTGCAGCCTGAAAGCAGGTGGGGAAGAAGAAAATCCTGTATCTGTGCTGTCAGCACAACTCTTCTTCTGGCTGAAAAAGCAAAAAGCTACCAGCAGCTCTACTGTGATTAAGTGTGTTTGTATTTTGCAGCTCTCCTAACAACTGGAGAACACTTCAGGCAGCTTGCCACGCTTTGCAGCCCATAATAGTTCATCCTTCTCTCTGGGGAGAAAGAAGTAGAGCAAGATTCTGCTCTCTTGGCCATTTTTCATCTAGAACATAATTTGAATTATTGAAATTAAGTTAATTATATTTACCAAGTAATAGCCTAAAGCAGTTTGAAGAATTATAGTGAACTAGTGCAATTACAGCAAGGTGTTCAGAACAATGCCAGTCCATGCTTGTCTTACCAGTCACTCACACCTGAGAAAACTGCACCTTGAGCTTTCTTTATTGAATTTTCTGATCTAAGAAAGTTATCTGGGAAATTAAAGGGTGAGAGATATAGAGGCAAGGGTCTGTTGGATCTTAGGTCCAGGCTAGCTGTGTCTGCTAACCATTCATTTATGAGCAGAAAGCAAAAAATTTTTGTATTTAAAAAAATCTTTTAAAATACTGCTTTTGTTTAAAAAGTGTCATATATTGGAAAACTAGTACAAGTTGTTATGCCAGACAAACTCATTCCATGAACTACATATACATGGCACAGAGTCAGCTGCAAGTCATGTGAAACCCAAGTATTGAGACCTATCATTAGTAAAATATCTGGTAAGTTTTCTAGACACAATCAGTGTCACAGTTACTTTATACAGCTAAATCAGTCCTTGAACAGCTCTGAAGGAAAGCTATGAGCCTAGCTGAAAAGCAAAAACACAGCATATGTCTGCTGACTGAATTATTAAAATTATATCCCTTAGGAGAGAAGATATTTTTGGTTTATAGCATGTGTGTATATCTAAGCCAAATTCTCAACAGCTGTTAAAGGATACAGAAGACTATAATTTAGCATTCAGTATCTTTATTAGACTAAGCCAAATGCAGTCCAGTTTATAATACAGGTAACTTTCCCTCTCCTGTTAAAACAAATGGAAAATTATATCTACCCATCTACAGGTATGATACAAAAAATAACATACAATAACTATTTTTATAGTGACTTATATGCAAAAAAAGCAACCTCAACTATGTGATGAGTTCATTTTTAAAATTTGTAGTGAATATACCCATGGAAAACAACTACCATGAGACTGGAGCTGGGAGAAGCCCAGATCACTTAATAAAAAGGAGACTTTCAGAACAGTCATCTGTTTTCTATGCCACTACTCAACTCAGCTATTATGAAAACAAGGATGAAGGTATCCTGTGCTGCTGACCAAACTTGCCTGTGCTCAAAGCCGTCATCAACATTGTCTAGAAGAGACTGTCTTCCCACACAGTCAAAACTATGTTTTTATTTATGTGTCTACTCTTTTTCTCTGTCAACTTCTATTCAAGAACTATGCTGCAAGAAAATCTTACAAACATGCAGCTTTGATGCACTATTTTGAAACATGTTTAAAGTTTAAAATCAGTCCGATTTCCTCTGTCTCAATCAACTGATATCTGTAGGATACCACTTTCAGTTCCTCTCTGTATTCAGCCTTGTATTGCATTAACACAGACGATACCACCATGAAAGGAAAAAAACCGCAGTGTTTGCTTATAAGAATCACAAATACAAGTACATGCATCCTGTCCATAAACTAAGATCAGAATGTAAATTACAAAGGAAGAAGAAAATCTCTGGACTTATGTTGATATGCAGGACTCAAAGAAAAGCAGAAATTAAAATGTATTTAAATTCTTAAAAGCTTCTCCTCCTCAATAAGAAACAATAAGCAGCTTAATGTAATGTTTAATTAAAAAAGGATATTAGAAATGTAAAAGATATTGAAAATGAATCAGAATAATTTGATAGCCTAGGTAGATTTTTATTATAGTTTAAAAAAAGAGACATCTGCATTCCTATATGCAATAAAGAAAGGAATTACTCCTAACAGGCTTAACTCAGACTCCTTTGATACTCCTCAAACTACTTGTTTTCACAAGAGCTAAGAGAGATACTAGCTATCCCAGCTTTCTTCTACATACTACCCAAAAACTGTGGTAGAGAACTCAAAGGACTGTGAAGAACCAATCTTTTCTTCCATAGTGAACTCAAACCATGGCAGATAATAAATCAAAAGAAAACTATTTCAGGAAAACAAAAAAGCTTCCTTTTCTACAAGGAATGTGTTAATATCCCAAATGTACCTTTGTTGCTAAAATCATCAATCAGAACAATTTCTGCCAAGTATTTTCTTGGTGTTCTCTTAATGACACTGTGGACTGTCCTCATGAGCGTGGACCATCCTTCATTATGGAAGACGATGACAACACTGGAGGTGAGCAGGTTATCGTCATAATGCCAGTATTTGCACCTGTAAAAATAGTTGATTTTATTAGTTTTCACATGCTGATTTACAGAACTGCTTAACAGCATCCTTCCTTGTGCAAATGAAATCTTCCCTGACAGCTTTCCTTCAGATTTAAGAGAGACTGGATATAAAAGGTAATACAGCTTAAGTGCATCACAGATACAGATAGAAATAAAAATAAAAATAAGAATAAAAATAAAAATAAAAATAAAAGTAGACGGTCAAGCACAAGTTTCAGACCCGGTGCAATTTCAATGGGCTCCTTCCTTGAAAGATATGAAAACACATGGAGAAAAAAAAATACAAGAAGAGAGAGAGATAAAAAAACCAAACAGAAATAGTGCAGATGACTCAGGTCTTTTTTCCTGAGGGGTTAGAGATGATTTAGAAACAAGCAATATGAGCACTTCCAATACCTTCCACACTTTCCAATACCTCTTAATCACATTTATCAACACTGGATTTAATTTGCAATTGTAATGTCCATTTCCCCAACTGCATCCCTAAGTGAGACTGTTCACAGTCTCCCTTATAACCAGTCCAAGTATTTCCTTAACTTGAAGTTTCTCTACATGATCCATGATCTCCAGCTCCTTTTCCAACTATAATAATACAATTCCTATCATCAAACATAGAGACACAGCACTTTTGATTTCAATGGGAAAAATCCTTCCTTTTTTCATCTTTCAGCAAATAAAGTCTCTACTAGAGAGATTCTGACTTTTCAAAGACAGTTATCATGTATTAAGAAATTATTAGCGACGAAAAAACTTCTAAACTTACAGATGCACAAACTTCCATAGTTATAGTTCTTTTTATACAATTAAAAAGCTCAAGTGCACAGAAACTTTGCTGGTTTTGAAAAGAATTACCTTAATCATCAGAGATCACCAGGGTTTCCAAAACTACATTCAATTAAACTTGGAAAGAACTCACATAACAGATCCATAGGTATTTAAAGAGTTTCTCTAGTGAAGGATACATTTCACTTATTGTCAGGGAACAACATCAATATGCATTTCTCACCTCACAGAAAATAAAAGATATTGGTAGAAACATACTATTAATTTTGTTCCTGTGGGAGAAGAAAATTACAGAATCAAAACAGTATACAAAACAATAACAAAATTTTATCTAATAAGGCATTTCTTTTCTTAGGAGTGCTGTAAGCAACCTGTGAAACAGCACAATCTCTAAACGTACAATATTACTGACTAAAATCCCTCAGCTCAATGGTTTTTATGCCTGAAGTAGCTGCAGCTAATCATAGTTACCAACAAAAAAGTGCTAGACTGGCTGTTTAAAAGGTTCAGGCCACGGATGCCTGCCTTCCTTCCACAGATCCCTCTCAAAGATTCCAGCTGATTACAGATTGCAGTACTTCCATTTGTAGCACAAGCATTTAAGCTGTCAACAACTTGCTTAGCCATCTGCAGAGATAAAATGGATATCCTACCTAGGTGTGTTAAGTAGGCTGTGTAAAAGGAAGATTTAATATGTTTAATAACAGATTTATAACAGAACAGTGTTGCTTCACACATATGTTCTCAGTGTTAATTTTGGTGACACGGTTATGTAAAAATGGAAGAAAACAGGGTGTTATACTTTCAAAAAAACCAGTATAGCAGCTGAATGCCACTCAAGAGCTCCGTGTAAAAGGTAGCAGAATAGCACCTTTTGTCTCAAAGGAGAAGGCAGTAGCTGATGCAGCTTGCACTGTGCTCCTGACCTGCACCTGCAGCAGTTTAGCTAGGAAAATTTTTTGCTTATTTCTGAATAAAAAGAGAGCGAGACAGCTACAATGTTTCAGACTGCCTTCAAGGACAAAAACAAAGAAAACCTTGAAAAAGAACCCAAATCTTTTGGTTGCTTACTTCTCCCACTTCCTGCAGTACAGGTTAGTCATATTTAGGAACAAAATGGTGAAGAGCATAAGAATGAAGGACAGCAAGTAACTCTGCATAATTTAAAACAGTCAAACCTATTACAAAAGCCTGAATTGAACAACACATCTATGAACAATTCATAAGCATTTTTTGATCTGTATTTAATACATTTTTAAAACATAAACCCAGAGGTCTAGAAAGGCTTTTTGCTACAAACTCAATTTAAATCTCCTTAAATTGGGTTTTGCTAAATGTGCCATTTGCAAGCAGTGAAGCATTACATTTACATCTCTAGTAAGATCATGCTTCCAGTTTTTTCCAGACACTTTATTTCACTTATTAGACAGTCCACAGACCGACTCATCAAGCCCATAAACTCTGACAGACTGCAGTAACTCCTGTGCACAGTCTTCTTCCTCATCTTGAATTGAGAATTAGAGGTTTGAAATATCATAGTTGTTTTAGATACGTGCCATTAATAAACGTTTTAATCTCTGTGGTAGTTTTTTTTCAATAAATGTGAATGTTGGTCAGGTATTTGAGCGACAACAGCCAGGAGCCTCAGCTCTCATTTCCTTCACATCTACAGGGAAGGAAGCAGGGAAAGCTTTCCTCAGTGGACCCTTTCCTCAGTGGAGCAGCACTGACATCCAGTGGTTGGCAAACCACATACCAAGAAACGATAAATTCATTTTCCTTGTGTTCAAAGCTGAATTTTACAGTACAGGTTTCCCTGTAGATTTTAGGCACCAAAAAAGGAAAAAAATATGACTGAATTTCCAGGAACTTTCTTCATTTTTAAAAGAGACGGTGAAGTAGATCTGAATGTTTAGGCAAAAGCTGCAAGCTATTGAAAACTGGCACAAGAAGATTCAAAGTACAGAAGGGTCTGCGATATAGAGGATTTAAATATGTTCCAACCTCTAGCTTCATCCCCTGGGTGCAGTCCTGCCCACATACTAGCACGGTGCCCGTTCAGGTGTAGCCTGCAGGCCAGCTGTGGCAATACTCTATGCACCGAATTAATAAACAAATTCACTTAAAAAAGATATTTTAAATTCTTATTGATACGGTTGAGAGGATGGCACATTGCAGCAGATATGCAGGAATGACAAGGTAGCAACCTTAAGCCAGGCTTGCCTCTAGACACTTCACATCACTTTTCCTGAGCCCTGTACAGAGTAATTGTATGGGGAATGAGGAACAAGAGTGCACAGATCTACGAAGGGCTGGCAACACCTTCCCTGGGCAGTGCTGCAGGGAAGAGCTGCTCTGTTTGTGTCCCCTTTCCTTGGGGAACTCATGGGTGAAAGGAAACAACATCTTCAGATCAGTCCACGAATCAAAACTTTCCATTCCCCAATCAGCAGTGGTACTACTGAGGAAAAACAGGACTGACTCATCACTGAAGCAAGACGAAACCTTTCAGAAGGCACAGTTGTGATCTAATTGAGAAACAGGGTGAGTAATGTTTTTTCTGTCTATTAGCCTGCATACTTAGGATGTGAATTAGTTCTACTCCCTCTCCACCCCTGGAGGGAACAGGTCTGCTGGAGCCTGTGCCACGTCAAGGTCCCCTTATCCCTGTGCACCAGCCACAGTAGAGAGGAGTGCTTTCACAGGAGACCCTCGGCACAAGAAGCAGAGCATCTGGCCTGGAGTGCTCCTTGGCTTGGGGAAATTTCTGCTCTTACAGCTTTGTACTCTGATCATTGGCTTGCTCTTTGGATGTCCTGGGGCCCCACAGTTGTGAGTGTGGGTACATGGTCCAAGGCTGGGATGACCATACAGACTCCCTGTTAGCTACCCGTGAAGGTGCAGATATAGACTCAAATTTCCTCAGGCTAAAAAAAAGCCAGAAGTGGAGTCTGCTTCTCCTGGAAGAGTAATCCAGCCACCAACAAAAACACAAGAGCTGACAAAGGAGAGCACCTCGACAGCAATTTAAGGGTGAGCCCCATCAGATAGATACTTAGAGGGCAATTTAAGATCTGGAGCCAACAGAAGTGTTTCTCCTGAATCCCTAGCTTTCCCAGCATACCAGCTCCTGAGCTCCCGAAGAAGAGGTATCATGGCTGCTTATCATGACTCTCCACCCCCGGGTCACCTCTCTAACTTGCACCTGCACGTTCCAAGGACACATCAGCACCCTCTGGATTTTAAAGCACTGTACTTGTGTGCTAAGACCAAAATGTACCAGCCCAGATTCCTCCAAGAGAGCTGCCATCCCATTCCTGTAACCACTCCAGCAGCCAAAGAAGCTCCTGAGAAGCTAATCAGTGTTGCAAGATGAGGGCCCTGAATCAATACAAAGCTGAAGGTCCCAAATCAGTACTTATCCTGAAATCGTAACCAACATTTAAAAATGGAATTTCTCTTCTTCATTAATATAGAACTGTTCACAATTTAAAATTGTATTTTAAATTTTATTTCACATTTAAAGTGGTATGAGATTCATAGCTGTATTATGACCTATTATAATTACTTCATAGTGCATGCATTTTTTTCAACTCTTTGAAAGAGTCCAGCAAAAGCAGAGAAAGAAAATACCAAAAATAAATCAGGAGATCTGTTTTCAGTTTCAGTTTCCTTTTCTTGTAAGTCCTGTTCTTATCTTACAAGGAAATAGGCATTCAGATGACAGCATGCTGTTTACATATTTTTAATACTGAATTCAGGGTTCCTTGTTGTTTTAAATCACCAATTTATTATGACTACTGTAGTAAAATGAATGTAACTCCTAGGAAGATGGATGGGAATGTTTTTTTTTCACAAAACACCTTCAGCTGTTTGCTCCTCTGTATGGGTAACATCACCAAGGTCATAGCTGAGACTGTCTGCTTGACACCTTCAAGTCAGAAGGATCATTGCCTAAGTCTAGAGTAGACAGAATAGACAGAAACAGATCACAGAACTGGGCATGTATTTGTTAGGATACAACTAAGTAAATCTAATGCTAATATGGGATTTGGTACCTATGAAGCCTTGCGGGATATTTTTATGCACCAGTAACATCAACAGAAGATTATAGCAGTTGACTTACAAAACAGGGGTTCTGGAAGAGAAGTAAACAAACAACCCAAGAAGGACAGACTGTTCAACTGAATAAATGTTTTAATCCCTTCAGCAGACAGCATCAAAACCTCTATTACACACTACCAAACAGCTTAAACCTACGCTGAAACAGCATTTGCTGTTTTTAAAATAGCCACAAGCTTTGCCCATTTCCATTCCTGAAGTAACTTGCAAGGCTATGTGACTACATTTTAATATTAGTGCCCTTGGAAGCAAAAGCTACATCTACCACACCTCTGAAAGCATCACGATCCAAATCCAGGGCAAGGTTTGCATAGAAACCCAACATTAGGGGTAAGAGGAGAATAAATAGAGTAACCTTTGCAATTTTTCTAATCACAAGATTTTTGCCCATACTATCACTTTTCCGACACTGAAAAAATTGAAGCAATAAACACCACAGGGCAGGAAAGCTGGGGCAGCTAGGTGGCTAAAATAAATTCTCTTCCTCAGGGAAGGGGAAACTCCCATACAGGGAGATGGAGCAAAAGCCCTCTGCTTTCCTGTTTTGGTTTAAAGGAAAGAAGACCTCACAGTTCTAGAGGCCTTCTGCAGTCCGGTGACACACTGTGGGTATTGCAGGGAGGCTGTGCCTAATTTTGGATTTATCAAACTTTTACAGGCTTTACCTAATGTAATAAACAACTAGAAAGAAGCCTGAGGCACTGAGCTCAGTCTCACAGAAATACTGTATTTCCACCATGCCTTGCTCATCGGATATTGAACCTTAAAGTTCCTACCCATGCTCACCTAGACTGCATTATAACTTGTATCATGCACATTTATTTGAATGCTCCAGCACAGTACAGTCTGGTTAACAGGATCAAGACAGAGCATAAGAAGTGCACTTCATTTTTTGGTTCCAGATTACATTCAGATTACATTCAGATTACAACTCATTTGGCAAAATGATTCCTCCGCGTGCCCCAGAATTTCTGTGCTGCAAGTCAGCACCTGGAGGGTTACACCAACAGCTGCAGGAAATCGCTCACACTCTTCTCTGCCCCTCCACTGAAGTCAAGGTTTAAGACAGAATTTAAATATACTCCAGGTGCTGTGCTATATATGTGTTTTTGTTGAGTAAGAGGTCATGTTCAGAGCTTGGTTGTCTCATTTCAGATGTGCACACAGAGAGGTAAGTAAATCCAACTACAGATAACACACCTGGTGCCTCTGTCAACTTCTTTGTACTCTTTGGGTGAATTATTCTCCCTCAGAACTTAATGTTTGAAATGCTAGCAGCCCACACTAAAGAGACGAAGAATCCATTTTCTCTGTAGTTTTCACTACTGGGACCTGAAATTTTAACAGAAAATGCTGGGTTTTGCTTTAAGGCCAATGCCTGGAATTCAAATCTTTCCTGACCACATGAGATGCTCTCACAATACATGCTAATTACAATTTAAACTCAATTTTTTTTTCCCTCCAGGAGTCTTGCCAGCAGTAAGGCAGCTGATAATCTGCAGTGGAAAGCTAGCCTTCCTGATTTAGTGTGACCACCACAATTCACCTGATTCTCAACCCCACCTCTCACTGAGGTGCACAAAAATTTATGCGCACACTATAGAACTAGTGTTCTTTGTTACAGAACAGTTCCAGGGTATTATGAGGCATTGGAATAAAAGATTTTCCCAAGGTACCATGTGAAATGAAACCAAGTCCCTACTGGTTCGTTTCCAATGATATAGATACCAAAAGTAGTTATTGAAATCCTTTTTCTTGTAACAGTATCAAATATGTAATTTGTAAAGTGCTATAATTAAGGAACTAATCACATTCTTGAAGAAAGCAGGCTCCGCTCCAGAGCCTTTCTATTCAATCTTCTTAGCTACAACAAGATTGACTGGACAAGTAACTACCTACTGGAAGAGAACATATTAAATTCATGTTATTTGCCCAGAGTAATAAGACTGTCCATTTTTAATGAGGAGCCAAGACTCATCTGCCTTATTTCATACCCTGAGTAATTAGTTACAACTAAAGATTTTGGTATTTTTTCACTCCAGTCCAGCACCAACCATTTTCTATACAATTCACTATTTTTAATAGCATTTGGACCACACAAAGGGTCCAAGCTGTCTATGATAGGAGACTATGATAGGAAAAATATCTTTACTAACAGCTCTGCCTTACTATCATGCAGCTCTGCATGTACGTATTCTTAGTAAAGTTAGAAGTCTATTTTTGGCAAGAATTCCCTCCTCTTTTTATACTAAAATTAATTGAAAAATAAAACTAACACCATTCAAAACTACATGTGCAATTTTTAAAAACAAGCCAATTCTCATTGCCTTTTGTTTTTTAAAATGAGCTGCAAAAAGAGTTGTCCAAAAATACATTTCTCTATGCACACAACATTGTACTCAAGCAAGGAAGAGTCACCTTTTCAGGTTTTTCAACAAAGGCTCATTGTCAGTTGTTCTGTTTGAAGTCAAAGGTGACCTGTGGCAACAGATCCAATTATTCAAGTACAAATTTGCACAGCCCAGGGGCTATGCCCTGTAACAGCAATAATGTCCTTATAAAGGAAAACTCAAACTGGATAATCCACAGAAGGAAAAAACACTTAAAAATATTTATTCTGCCATGATCATACTGACAGATGAGTGTGGGTGATGCAGCTGAAATTCTGGCTCACTGTGATGAGTGGACAGCAGTTATTTATTATCATACTGGAAAAAAAAATCCATCAAGAGATTAATTTGTCTCATGCCACAAACATTAATGATGTTTCCTCTCCAAGTTAAACTATTCCGGATAAAATTCCTCCAACACTTGTCAAAAGAAGCTGTCAAAAAAAATCTAGCTTAAATAAAGTCATAAGACTAAAACCTTCTGGGTCAGTAAGAATAATTTGTAAGCAAGTCTTCCATGGGTTGGGTAACAACAGCATATCAAGCCTGAGCAAAGCATGTTGAGCTCTAATCCCTTCTTTCAGCCAACACAGTTAATTACCCTGGCATGAAATCTGATCAGCCTACAAACATCCCTGACTCAAGGGCTCTACAGTGGTGCAAGTTTGTTAATAGGAGAAACAGGGAGTTCCACAGTGCATCATTTAACATATACTGTAAGAGAATGCTTCTTGACTTCAAAAGTGCAATTAGCATGGCTCAAACTCAGAAAAATACAGGAATGAAAATGGCAGGTGCGGACTGGAGCGCTCTACTGTGAAAGTGGAATTCAAAAAGGAAAACCTACATTGATTCTAAATGTTTTTGAGCTAGAAGTATCAAAAGAGGCTACTGCAACTAATGCATCATGGATATGTATTTTTCAGAAATACCGAATACAGATTCCTTGGAACATCTTGCACTGCTTTGGTCTTGTATAACCAGGTGCAGCTCCTGTGAGCCATACACCAGACTCTTCTCAGAGCTCTACATCTGTAGTCATCACTGGTTTTGTCCATCAGGCAGTTTTCTCTCCCTTTTTGACTCTTCCACGCATTATTTACATGTTTCCTTATATCTGCCATAAGAAGTTAATGATTTTGGATGCTATAACTTTGTCCAAAAGGGCCCAGGAATGGCATCTTTGAGGACAACCTCCCCAAAACACAGGAGCCATCCATTCCCATATGCCGTTAGTCAAACAGGCATGTCAGAAAACCCACCTGGCTGCACCAAGAACTCCAGAAAGTAGAGTAGGGAAGGTAGAGGCATGGACTGGCTACCTAGAAGGAGTACAGAAATATTGCCTGAGCCCATGAAGAGAGAATTAAAGGCAATGCTTTGTGGAGTTGAAATCCATAGGATGGAAATGGCAACGAGAAGAGCTTGTAGGCTAAAGAAAGACTAAAGAAAACATGAGCTTACTGATAAAAGAGATGAAACTTAGTGTCAAAGGACACATAAAAGACCAAGACACTCAACACCTGATTTCCTTCACTGTTTATTTGCAAGGTTTTGTGTCACACCTCCTATGTCCCTGAGTCTAGGGGCAGCCTGCAGAAGGGAAGGAATATCCACCGCAGAGGTGAGTCAGGGACCACCTCCCTGGACATATCACAGCAAATGGGATAAACACGGCACAGGTCCATGGGACTGGATGGATGGCACCAGAGGGCACTGAGGAAGCTTGTGATGTCATTGTGAGATCATGCTCTACCATATTTACAAGGTCCTGGTACTTGACAGTGGTTCCTGAGGACTGAATAAAACAAATTCTTGCCCACCTTCAAGAAGCAGGATCCAGGAAACGATGACCTTGAATTCATTGATACAATGACTGGGTGAAATTTTTGGAACTGATTAACTTAAGTTAACTTTAGTCCATGAAAGACTGCCTTCTGCTAGAATAAATCAGAGCCAGTTTAATAGAGTTTAAATAGGGATTGTCTAGCATAAGAACAAGGGGAAACCATCAATAGAACCACAAAGAACTACTGGTTGTCCAAGAAAGACTCAGACAGCACCTGTGACGTGTATGGAAGAATCAGAGCACCTGACAGGACAGAAGACACAGGCAGGAGACACCTCCTTTTGAAAAGGGAAACTGGGAAGAAGGGAAAGACAGCATGATTAAAAACCAGACGCTATTAGCAGTAAGACATACATTCTTTAAATGCACAGGGTGGTGTCCAAACAAGGGAAACAAAAATGAGCATTAATTCAAGCTAAGTGCATATAAATAATAAGATAGAGTAAAAAACAATCCAAAAAAACCCTAAAACCCAAGTCTGAGAAATAGCTTACTGAAGTATGAAAGCTGCTATTGAAGTATTTTTTTCAAACACCAGAAGTAGGATGCCTGCCAGAAAGTGTGTTGGGCTGATACACGATCAAAATGACAAGAGACCACTTCAGAAAGAGGAAGGCCAAATTAAGTATTTCTGCTGAACTCTTAGCAGTGCCCAACGCCAGATACCTTGAGAAGAGAATAAAAAAAAAGGGCAAGGACACAGTGATACTTCCTACTAAATACTCCTATCTTCAGATGATCTGCATGACAGCTTCTACTGGAATTTTCTGCCATGAATAGCCTAATGGCCGTTTCAAAATTTTTAATAAACCCAGTATTTCCCAAACAATAAATTGACAAACTATTGTAGTGTGTAAGTATTGCTGACTCCAGTCTTGTTATCAAACAGAGGAACACCAATTTTTTATCAAAGGGCCCTGGGGAGCTAAAGAATTGCAGAGCACTAAGTCCTACTTCTGTGTTGAATAGAAGCTAGTAATAAATAACAAAATTAGTAAACCATAGACACAGCTTTTGTGGAAAAAAAGCCATGCCACAGAAAAATATTATCATCTTTTGAAGAAATCAAAAATTATGTGGACATGAGAGAGGCTATTAATACAGTAACTGAATTTCCAAAGCATTTGATGAGGTTCTTTGCTTTCTTTACAGGCATAATTCTTCATCAAAGTATGGCAGATTTCTTAGGCTAATAACTGCTAAAGACTATTACTTCCAAATTTTAAGTGAGTTTGCGACTGTAGCAGCATAAATGTCTGTGCTGGCAGCTGAGCAGTCCAACTCCTCTTCCAGGTCATTCCTGAACAATAAGAAAGTTCTTGGTAGTTGCAATTAAAATGACTATAAACAGCTGCAGAATAATTCAAGAACTCTATCAAGGAAATGAGCCAGCAGGCGAGCTCAGTGCAAGTGCAAATGATTGTATATGGAGTGTTAGACCAGTCAGTGCATACACTCAGGGACAGACCCTAAACTCTGCATTACCACTGGGGGAAAAAAAAAATTAAAAATCTTGGAATCAAATGCAAATAGGTCTTTCAGAATTTTAGCTCAGAGTTAATGAAAAGGGAAATAAAATAGCAGGAATAATAAGGACGGAACATGAAACATTTATACAGCAACTTCATGGAGAGATCTCTGATATTCCCATATCACAGGGCAGCAGAGACACATAACAGTATCCGTATCTGGGAGGAGAGGTTAAAACAAGCGCCACATTCTGCAGCCACTGACTCAGGATGTCATTAATTTCAAGCATTCAAAAGACAAGTCTGTGCATAGAAAGTGGTCTATGAAGCATGACAACCCTGTTGCAATTTTTGGCTCAAGCATCCTAGTGCACTGGTTGCCAGGAATGAAGCTTATCCATTTTTTTATGTTTTCTCACTAGCATACGTTTTTGGCCAGAGCTAAAGTTGTCAAGAAAAACAATTACTGGTCAGACCCAGTATAGATGCATTTTTTAAATTAAATTTTATTTTAAAATACTCTGGGCAAGTGGATCATTATACTGGTTAAAAAACTCAATTCTTGTTATTCCTAGGAGTGATTCTCCAGAGTTATCTCTTGGGGTTTTTTTTTGAGAGAACACACCTTGTTACCCAACAGCATTCATCTTCAAACCTAGGTCCCTTTTTTATTTCCATAGCATGGGGTGTATTTATCTTGGATCCAATATAATCCAGAAAATTTATCATGCTATTTTTACTTCAGCTGTACCTCTGTGCAGACTCCTGATTACAAAAAAATAGAATTCAGGGAGCAATTAAATTAATATCCTTCTTCCCAAAAGCTAACATTAATTTTATTGCAGGTCTGCTAGGAAACTGATAACGTGTAAAATCCAATATAAATGACTGCTCTTAAACAGCTGCCACCTATCGAGATGATAAAAATAGATCCAAAAAAGGTAAAAATCACCGAGTTTAAAGAAAAGGTTTTCTTCCAGCTCCTGTATAGAGGTTTAGGTGGGCCTGCTAAGCCTGCTCTACTTTTTTGCAGCTAGAAATAAGGTGGAAAACAGATATTTCTCTACCATAACCCAGTTTATGTTCCCCCTGGCCCTCTTGCGGAGTGCTGAAAGACTGCAGTAAGATGAGCCATCTTTTAAATTTTGTACACTGACTTTTAAACATATCCCCATATATTCTTGTTTTTTTTTTACAAACTTACGACCTGTTGTATGTCAACACAAGTGCTGGGCAACAACACTGCAATATAATGGTTAAAATCCATAAGCCAAGAGTAGGCGGCAAAACAGAAAAATTCTGATGTACCTGACAAAAACCGTCAACACACCATCCCATGTCATTCCTCTCTACAGGATGCAGCAAGAGTTAAGGCTTCTTACAGCAGCTGAGACTGCCCAGAATCACCAGCAAACTTCCTACTGAATCAATAAAGGCAGCTGGCAAATCATTCTGGCAACATGTCAGACTACAAAGTCAAATCCAAACATAGCAGAATTGAATCTCCCTTTATTGGCATTTCTTTCCTCTTCTCCCTCCAGCAGGGACAAGCCCTGAGGCTACATGGCTTTTAAGCTGAGAGAGACAGTTCTTGCAGTATTTCACTCTTGCTAGCACAGCCTGGGAAAGCATTTGGCATACTTCACTGAACAAACCTGACTGCACAGGGCAACGCTTAAAAGTTCCAATGCTTGAGGAAAGAGAGGGCTGAAGGGAGGTCTACCTCTCTGCGAACGAACAACCCAGTCTTTACCAGAAAGATCGTCCTCAATTAGCAATGCAAAGATACTACTAACCAAAAAAACATTACTATACTGCTCTTTGGTAGGATTAAAGTGAATGTTGACCAGCCTTATCAACCACAAAGGCTTCTGGTCTTTTTAAACAGATCAGTGGGAGGAAAATAAATGGTGCATCCAACAGGTGATCTGCTACCTTTTGCTGCATTTCTCGCTGGTATTGGGGGATGAGCAGGAAGGTGAGCATGTGGAAGCCTGAAAGCATACAGCAGTATCAGCCAATCTCACACTGCTTCCCCTCTCTTCTGCTGTTCCCAGGAGACACACAGAAGCTATAAACCTTTAACCTATTTAGGCAATTGCAAGCATCCCAAGTATTCAATACATAAGTGATATAATGTCTGAAAGATACCTTTTGTTCACATATTTTTTTCATGCTGTTCTGTTTGCTTGCTTAGAACATTAAATACTAAAACCTAACTTTGATTTGAGCTGCTGGCTTTGACCTCCACGAAGGCTTATCTGCAGTTGTGCTTTAAGGGAACAGTTTCTAAAATTCATCTTTTCACGGATGTCCCTCCTCTTCCTCAAAGTATTTAATAATTTACCAGAATATCTATTTATTAATGTCTTTCAGACCAGAAGACAAATTCTGAGATTATGCCAAAATTACTTCAGGAAGCTACAGGTATGGAACTACTTGGCAAATACATATGATCTCTGATGCCCTTCAACTCGAGTAAAAATGAAGGGGAGGGAGTATGTGAGTTCTGCTGCCAAAGATATGGCAACTCACTGGGCAGAGGCAGCCCAGTCCCACCCACATGTGACACGTTGCCATCTCTACTTTGCTATCCTCGCTTCACTCCTGCAGAGTGAAGGGCAAGGAAGGAGTGTGCTTCCACCTCCTTCCCTTCTTCTCTCTAGGGAAGGCAGGGCCAAAGCCTGTTCTGCCAACATGAACTCCTGGCAATAGCAGGCAACAAGCAGCTCCACCCTGCTCAGTTAATCATAACACCTGACAGGAAAATTCTTTTTCTTCAAGTTTCCTTAGTCCTGTTGCCTCCTACAAAAGGGATCCCAATGGCTGCAAATGCCACAGCAGAAGCAGCAGTGTCTAGGGAATAACCTCCTAAAAGGAAAATGCTGACCTACACAGGTTACCCAGACCACTTCTTCCCTTTCAGAAAAATCTCTAGTACGAAGGACCAACTTCTGAGCACAGCAAAGAAAGAGAAACAAAGGGAAGCCCCAGGACAGCTGGCACTTCCTTGCCACCAGCAGCAGACAGGCATGGTCCTCTCCTCTGACTGTCAGCAAGTGGAAACCTTTAGTAAGTCACCTGCGGAACACAGTACGAAGGAAGTGAAATGCTGCACTCCATGCACTTCATTTGCTTTCAGTGAGTACACACCACATAGTAAATTCAAGCAGCTGTACATGCATGGGTATGAGTCAGACCCACAGCCGGCCAGTTCTCTCCTACCTTGCAAAATGAAAAAAAGACCCACCACAAAAGCCCAGAGCAGAGCCCAGTAACCAGTCAACGAACCACCAACAGATTATTTACCACAGCTGGACACATACAGCCTGGAGATAGGCACCCAGTCCAGGGATCAGCACAGCTCCATTGCTGGGGATGAGGGGGAAGTGAAAATTGCAAAGTACTTAACATCATATCTAAATCCATACACTGCCCACAAAACCCCAACCAAAAACAGGCTAAAAATACCCTACCATTAAATCAGTTTGCTCAGAAGCCTGTCCCTAGCTGATATTTAACAAGGAAAATTATATCAAATGCAGATTAACCTGAGAGCAAAACTGGCTTCAACATATATCAAAAGTTAGAATAGACTGTGAAAACCTGTTAGTAATTCTTGAACAAATGTTAGCAGCTTTGCAGAATTTTCCCACAACAAAGTAGACACTCTTTCAGCAAGTAAATTAATGTTTTTTCTAAGGTTGCTTCCCTCTTTAGGACAAATGCTGAGAGAAACTCTTAGAAGACTATTCCAACCATCACTGTGGCAGATCCATACCTCTGTTACTGCAGGTAATTAGGCAGTGTTATTTAAAGAGAACAGTATTTCTTTGTTTCTGTTCTCTCTTTATTTACACTCCATTTTAAAAATGTTGGGGTAAATCAAAACTGAATAAACTAACTAAGCATAGGGATGTCTAACAAAGATAATCCTTCCTTCTTGAAGACAAAATTTAAGAAGTTATGGATTAAGAAAAGATATGACAATAAAGACTGTGGCTAGACATGTAACATGCAAATACATGCAATTAGACACTAAAACAGATGAGTTCAGAGATAAATCACTATAGCTTAAGTATTCATGGAAGGAATCATTGCAGCAGCATTAAGAAGGATATATGGAAACATGTTATAGTACAGCATTCATGCCTTCAGTACAAGAAGCCTTAAGTGGCCTAATAAATAATATTTTAAGCATCAATTCAGATATATGGAAAGCAAATACCTGAATCCCATAAAAACAGAGCTGAAAGAAAACAAAAGGTTTGCTTACTCTTCTTGACGCAAGTCATTAACGCTCCGATCTAGTGAGATCATATCACTTGCCACCATATTAAACCCAAATTCTTTAATGCTGGCTTGAATGGATTCTTTGTAATCTGGTCCTAAAACATATGGCTTCGCTTCCTCTCCAGGGCCACCAACAACTCCATGAGGCTCAGGCTCTTTGGGTTCAAAATTACCAAGGACTCCAGGTCGTAACACAGGATCTGGGTATACAAATGTCTGAGGTTTAAACGTGAGATACTGCCTCTGGATGATGTTTTGCTGCTTATTATCAACACCATGATGATTTAGTTCATTTTTGGCCTTATTTTTCCTTCGAATGGATTCCAAGTCCACTTCCACACCTTCAACATGAGGCCAAGGTACCACAGGTTTGAACTTCTCATTTCCTAGTCCATGGTCTCCTTTGTTTGGCAGGGGTCTGTTGGCTTCTTTGTCATCCTATATGCACACACAGAGAAACAGCAGACCATATAAATTGATGATCCTTTGTTTATTTACATTCAGTAGCTTAATGCACTAAGAGTTGGTACTAAACATATGTTGAGCAAGTATTGAGAAGTCTCTGCTGAGGGGCTGAATGAATACTTTTTACTAAGGCTACTGACCGCTGGAGAACATCACCAGCCATTGTCCACACTTACCTCGGTGAGGTGGTCCTGGAAATGACCGAATGCCCAAAGCATTCCCAAAGACCAAACACCCATGTAGGACATGTTAACTTGAACGTAGTTCAAGCTGCAGTTCAAAGTGATGTGCAGCGGGCACTGACAGAACGTTTTATGAAGGAGAAGGTGACGTGGAGGCAGACAGTGCCACAGTCCAGAGCACAGCGTCCTTGGTCCCACTGTCGGACAGGGGGTGTTTCTGAGGTTTCTATGTGCACTTGTGGCTCAGAGCTCCGCAGGGTCTCAGTGGTTGCTAGATACAGCCTCAGCTGGGAAAGTGCTGTAACTACGAGTAATCTGGCACTCACATCTGCGGCAGCTGCGAGCCGCATTCAATCCCTACCCTCCACACACCCCCCTGCACCCCCCACCTCACTCCCACCAAGCTCTCCTCCCTCTGCTGCAGCAGTTTATTTACAGGTGGGAGGTGATGCTGATGGCATCGGGGACAACAGGCAGAAATGAGATCAGCTGCTTGAACATAGGCAGACCCGCCTGGGGAGGGGCAGTGCTGGGGTGAGGAGAACTGCCACAGCCACTGGCATCTCCTGCATCCTTGTTAAAACAATTTCACTGCACTCCTCCCTCTCTCCCCACCACATTTGAAGTTCTCACTGAGAAGAAAGGCTAGGATTTTGAAGACTGCTCAGCATTTTCAGTGATCAGTGAGGCTGGTGGGGTTAGAACAAGGGTGGGTGATTTTGGAAGAAACTAGACAGAAAGGCTTTGAAGCATCTGAGTGCGAAGTCTCCAGAATACAACAGCACCACCCATGAAAGCACTCCAAAACACAGTCACTGCTTTTTCCAATACTACTGTCCAAGAGTATGATAGGGAAACATTGCTGAAGGTTCAGATTTCCTGCTAAAATTGTTTATTTGTAAGCAGGACAAATGTTAGATCATTCAGAAATCTGCTGGAAACAACACACACATTTTAGCAATGTCTCAGAATCAAACAAAAATTTGAGATCAGAAGGATGTCACTTATTCAAACCTGCTAAAGGCAAGTTCACAGTGAGATGGAGTTTCTCAGAGGCTTGTCCAGTCACACCCCTTTGTCCAGTTTCTCAGGACAACCTGTTCCAGTTGCTTGACCCATCTCACAGTGAAGGCTTTTTTCCTCATACCTCAGTAGAAGTTTCCTATGTTGCATCTTGTCCTTTCAGTCTGCACCCCTCAGAAGATTTTATTTCCATTTTCTCTGCAACTTCTCTTTTTAGGGTGAAAAGATGCAATTAGACTCCCCGTTAGACTTTTCTCCAGCCAAACCCAGCCTCTCCAGCAGGTCTTTGCTAGGTCCTCTGCATCGGTTAACACCTCTCCTGTGCTGGGGCAGTGTGGGAGGAGAAACCACACACAGAGCTCCAGACAGCTAAGCTCTTTCTAGGGCATCCACCCATTATGCACTCTGCCTTTACTGCAACAAGGGTACAATGCTGACGCATGTCCATGTTTAATTAAACCACACAACACTTCCTACTACTTTACACTGTTTTCCTCACATCAATCCACGTAAAAAACTGTCAGAAATTAAGAAAAATACAGTATAGAATATTTCTAGGTTAACATGGTAACAATGGGAGTCAGACTGGCTCCAATTCAAAACAAAGAGTTTATTCAAGAAACTTTCTGAGTTCTCTGTGATAGTTTAAACAGGGAGGACATACAACATGCAGAGGAGTTATATTATTCTGTTATTCCATCATCATTTTTTGAGGAACTCAAAAGTCAGTGCTAGAAAAGGGAAGTTTAAGGGCATGTGAAAAGGCACATTTTGCAAGCAAGTAGAAGGCTGCCATGGATCTAAATAAAGCCCTGAGAGGACTTTTGAAGAGAGCATCATCTCACACTTACCCTAGAAATCAAAAGGAAGGCTTTGCCACTAGACTGTCAGAACACTGCTGAGCTCTCAGCTCTCATCTAATTCTTGCTCTGAGTGCGGAGGAAGCTATAAAAGCCAGCAAAACAGTCAGCATCATCAGGAAGGATGCTTAAAGAGAGCATAATTTTGACTACATAAAATTTGATGCATTCATGTATTCAGTAATATTTAGTTCTGGTCTCCACATCTCAAAAGGAGTCAGAGAAAGTACAGAGTTGGGTAACCAGAATCAAGGAGAAGGCAGAAAGGTATTTTGAGATGAAAGACCAGAAAGGCCACTCATCCTTCATCTCCAAGACTCTGCAGTTTGGAGATGTGATGGCTGAGGGGTATACAACTGAAGTTTAAAAAATCATGAAAGTGATGGATAAACCCAATGGAAACCCACTGTTTACTGTGATGGATGACAGGTCCATAGGGAGACTGTAAAAGGGCTGGGAGAAACCTTCTGAAAATTGGAATTAAACAGCTGTAGATGCTGGAAGAGTCCAAAGGGAAGGCAGCATAGAAAGTAGCCAGGTTTGCACACTGCCACGCTCAGTCACCACCCTGGATCATCAGTCTCCATCAGACAGGACTTTCTTATTCTCCTTTTTTCTTATTATTGTGTGGAATTAAATAACCTTTCATTCCACTTCCATTACCTATAAAACAATTATGAGCTTCCACTTAGCCAATTCTTTGACTGAAGCATAACACTTCTGAAAGAAATTTGTTTATTTTGCTGTCGTCAGAACCATGACTTATCCTGTATTACACTTAGCCTCATAATAACTGTTATGCACAATTTGTATTATAATGCATTTATTTGCAGTTCCCTTCTACGCACTAAATATATTCCATATGTGCTGGCCTGGAAAAATACTTCATAAAACAAGGAAATTATACTCCAACACACAGACACACTCATCGACCCCATTCCTCCAATATCTATGCACAGAGGACAAATAAGATAGAAGGCATTTGTTGTGGGTTAACCCCTGCAAACCTCAGCATGACACAGCTGCTCACTCCTTCCTCCCTAACCCTGGACACAAATCTGAAACACAGCAATCATATGGGATGCTATGAAGAAAATTAACTTAATCTCAGCATTTTATGGACAGCTAAAAAAAAAAATAGAAGTGGAACTAGCAGTGTTTAAGTGCATGGTGCAGACAACAGCTACTGGAGGTTATTCATTTCTCCACAGATAACTGAGACATGGATTTTCCAAATACTGTCTGGAAAAAAAGCAAAGTCAAACCACAATCAAAGAACTACCTCAGTCATCTTATAAACCACAGTGCCTTAGTTAGGAACTTCTAGATCTTCCTCTCTCTTTTATGAATTATGACCCACACCCCCTTTTAAAAGAAAAAAAAATTAATGACATATCAAAAATCTGAAATAATTTTTAATCAGTGTTCCTCACTGATTACAAGTTTGGCTCAGGTAAAAGTAGTCATACAACAACAGTCAAACTGGAAGGCTTGCATATAAAAAAAGATAAACCACAACAACCTTTCTAAAGTGGCAAAACAAGATGGTCTGAAAATTATTTTAAAGACTTTGAAAGAGATAATAACAGCAAGGTGAAGGGAGGGCTCAGAAAAAGTGAGCACAACATACATCTGAATACAGCACTTCTAGGATGTCCAAAAATGAGGGGAGAGAAGCAAAAACTGCAAATTCTCTCACATCTAAAGACAAATAACAAAATCAACAAAATCTCATTACATCTTTATAAAAAGGACACATAATATAGAAAAAAGTTTTTTCCACAGATCATTACTTTTTTCCATAGGGCTGGACCTAGGATTTCCTACCAGTTTTCTAGATCCAGTTTGGTGCACGCTTCTTTATTTTTTGAATGTTTTTTTCACTCCTTAGGGAAATACGTATGAGTAACTGCAGTGGGTGTTTCCAAAACAGAGACATTATATAAATACAGTCACTACCTGACTTGTAAATAAAAAAACGGGGGTTATTCATTGTCATTTTACTTCACAAATTAGGTGCCTTATTGCAGAAGACAGGAATGCAGTTGAAGGCATAGAAAACATCACTGCTTCCCTTTGAAAACATGCCTACAAATTACACAAAGCAAAAGGAAAAACCGTGAGAGGTCTTAATAAGGCTGCAAGATCAGTCATCTGATAGGAGGGCGGGAGTTTTAGCTGGCAATAAAACTGCCAATGTGAAAGTTGCATAATCTGCTTTTCTTCAGTAACTAGTTCAAGACTGGCAACTCCCTAAAACTGTCTATGAAATAATGTCTGAAAAAAAATTGATGTTAAAAAAGTGGATTTGCTTCAGAATTTTCATTTGAGATCTTCAGAATAAGTAAAACAAGCAATGATTCCCTCAACACAGTTGAGAGTCTGACTCTCAAAGGGTTCCATCCCATTAGACCTCACACCTCCCACCCCCGCCATGGTAGCCTCCATTCGAGCAACCAGAAATTATACCCACTGCAGGACCAGCTGCAGGCCAAAAGCACACACAAATGGAAAAACACGCAGCTTCCCAAACAAGGATAAAGATCTATGGCACTTCTGCTATCACTTAAACAAAATGATTTTAAAAAAAAAAGTCTTTTCAATCACTACAACTTTTTGCCCAAAAAAGCCTGTTTAAGCTCCACATGCAGCACTGCCTCTAAATCGTATTTTGCTAAACCTTCCATCAAACAATTTCATCAGAAGGCAATCCTGTTGACTCAAATTAGAGCTGAAGTTGGACCATGAGAGTTCTTTCGTCAGATATGAGCAATGACATTCAAGCCATCTGGCTTGAAAGGGCCATTTGCTGTCACAGTGCCTGGGCAAAACAGCCTCTATCCTGATATGACTCCTCTGACTGTATTTCAGAGGCACTCCAAAGGTGATGGAATGCATGCTTAGAACAGATCATTTATGAGAACTGCACAAACACAGAGATAAACACAATTTTACACTAAGTTAGAGAAAACTTCTGAAGCTTAAAAATGCATGTTTGTAAAACTAACTGATTGCTAAATACTGCCATTGCATGCTTTGTGCAACCCAAGTGAGAAACCATGCTGTTGATGGTATTTGTCACCAGCAGTTCCAGGAAAATATAAATCTGTAAGTTATATTCTTATGTTCATAATTGCCCTCAATTTGGACATAAACTGACAATATGAAAGTCCATTATGCAACCAGCACTACCTCTCCATAGTACAGATGATATAAATCATAGATTTCTGCCCCCTTAAATATCCTAGGGGAAACAAAACAAATTTAAACAAGACCAATTAATATCTACCATCCTGGAGTAAGTTTTGGTACACAGAACTACCATGACTATACAGCTTTGTACCACAGACACACTGCTGTGATGGCATCTCCAAAGAGCAAGTAATCCTACAAGACAACGACCACATCTGTTATTTTTGGAGTGTTCAGCACAAAACTTGGTCAGAAGCCACTTATGAATCACAAAGTCCAAACAATTAAAAATAATTGTGATGGTATAAACAAGCAAGCATTACACTATATGCATATTCATATATATATATGTTCTACTCACTAAAAAATACATAACCCTGAAGTGTAAATGAGGTGCAAGGGCCACAAGCAGCTTTGGAGAAATGTGTGTTGAGCAGTACTTCTATAATAATGTGTTTTGTACTCCCACCTATATCTGCGGAATGGAAAATAAAACGTTGTGGGTTGGTTTTTATTTCTTCTTCTTATGAAATTTAACTAAAAAAAACAGCAGGGCAACTTCCTCCTTCACCTAGGATTTCTAGATTTCACAGCACCTATCAAGCTGACTGACATGTGATACACTATTCATTGCCCTGCACCATCCTTTATCCAGCTCGTTATTTTAATCTCAGATCCCAAGCACCTCCTTGAGAGGAAACAGTTTTGCCAGGAATAGATACTTGTAATAAAACTGCTAGTCATCAGCACTGAGTGAAATCCCTTTCCCACTCACTCCTTATGTCCTGTGTGGTAAGGCAGAACAGGACAACCACTAGTACCTACACTTGTGCAGTACAGAAGTTACTGAGTTTTCAGTAGGTATCAGCAGACCACAGCCATTAATGTTGACTCAGCCCACTGAGAGAATAACAAAGTAGCAGTACTTTTGAGCCCCAAAATTACCTGTGCTAGCCAAGGAGAAGCATTTTAGTGGGGAGAAAGATCAACAATTTTATTATATTTTACAGCTGACATTCCTGAGACTTGAGAGCATTGCTTGTGGAAAAGCAAGTGGCACATCCAAAAATAAGAAGGGCACATAGTAAAGGAGAGGAACAGTTTGTAAAGATGTGAATTTGGTAACAGCTCAGTGTTCTGCTATAATGAAGGAGTTTGACAGAATTTAGCATTCAAGTTCTGAGTGACTTGCATTAATCCACGTGAGTGTCTGTATCACTGATTCCAAACAATGGATTAAAACAACCTCTTGTTATCTAGTAATGAGTCAAAAACAAAACAATATCTGAGGTCATCTTGGCTGGTGTTTGAACCTGTGAGTTCAAGAAAGACACTGAAGAAGATAAGCCTCAGTTTATCAACTTTATTTCATTTTTTGAATGAGTTCCCTGGGCAAAAAGACCAACTAGCTCTTCCTGTCTTCTTGGATACCATCTACTTTGTCACAGCAAAAGCATTCATCTAGGACAGTGACTTCAGGCTAATGCTGCATACTGCCATGGTCTGCAGGCAATATTTCACATGGTCATTCACAAGGCATAAAAACTGGTATTAATCTATGGAAGCCCTCCGACAACAAGTCCTATGGAAGATGGAAGAATACTTATTTTCAGTTGAAATAACCTGATTCCCTGGTTATTTGCCTAACAGAAGGCAGCATAATCAACCCTGAGTTTTATCCCTTTACTTGCAGAATACCTTGTTTAAAGATATGTATCCACATTTGGATGTCACTATGATGCCCATCTAAGCATCCCATTTAAATGAAATTGTTCCGTTGTGATATTATCTTTGACTTGCCAGGGGAGCTAATGATACTTCCTTCATCCTCTTTGGCCTTGCTGTGCATGTATCATTTAAAACTCATGCAAAGTAATGCAATCCTGCCACAATTGCTCTTTCAACTTGCACTACTTTACCCCCTTGTCCTTGCTCTTCACTCCCTTTTCCAATGACACTGCTCTTCCAGAACTTCTTGCTGGCTATGTCTCTCCTGGAGTGTGGATTTTCTACAAATGCAATTGTCACACTCATATGCATCTGGTCCAGACTGAGTTCCTTTACTTTGGGAAGTTCAGATACCTTCATTAAAAGCAGAGACTACCCAGAGACTTGGCCAGAGTGCTTTGTGCCAGATTCAGTCTCTTACAAGGGATGCCATTGGCCACCCAAAACTTGCCAATTTCTCTCTCTCACCTTCATGGGGGATTTAAGAGTACAAAAAATGGCAGATAGAACATGGCCTGCACCTTACCTATTTTACATGATGACTCCTTAGGAGAGCTGCAGTACTCCTGGAATTCCTGTGCGACAATCAGTTTCACAATTAGACTCTGCCTGACTGAAAGCAAGTAAAAATAAAGACACTGAGTGCTTCAGAACAAATTACTGTAAAAAATAGCAGCCTTATTGTCCTCATTTTCACTAGCACTCAGTGCTTGGGGAATATTGAACCAGCACTTAAACCAACCAATCTCCTTCCTCGTTGCCTGAGATTCAACTCTTACTCAGATTTTACACATCCCATCCTGCCATTCCTGGTTACAGTCACACTACCCCTGGTCCCATCTGTAGTCATGGGGTGTTAAAGAAGCCTTGACAGAGATCCATTTCACTCAAAGCCCCCACTTATGCCCAAGAACTTTGCAGAGTTAACCACAAGCAGTCATAGACTTATAGAATGGTTTGGGTTGAGAGGGGACCTTGAAGACCATCTGGTTCCAACCCTCCTGCCATGGGCACAGGCACTTTCCACTAGACCAGGTTGCTTGGAACTACATCCAACCTGGCCTTGAACACTTCCAGGGATGGGGTGTCCACAACTTCCCTGGACAACCTGTTCCAGTGCATTACCACATTTACTAGTTTTCCCTAATATCTAATGTAAACCTACTGTCCTTGTGCCTCTCAAAGTACCTCTCCTTGTGGCTATGGAGAGTACCATGTAATCTGGATAGTAATTAATGAGATCCAAAATAGAAAGAATCAGATAAATTCCTGAATAAACTGAAATCAAAGAAATATGTCTTTGACTTCGTAACTTAAGCCTAGTTTTAAAGCAAGCAAAATAGTCTTTTATCATTAAGATTACAATCACTTTCAAGTAACAGAAAGATTCTTAAACTGAATCGTAAATGAAGCTGCTGCATTACCTAAGGGGATGCATTTCAGTCTCTCCCATGTTCTAGAAATGAAAACATGTTGGCACTAGTAACCTGTGCAATAAAAAGAACACAAAACTGTATCTGCAGCTGCTTGCTGCAGAGTAACAGAAAAGTTGTTAGAGGACCCTGGATAAGACAGAAGTATGGTCCAAAGCCTCTTAAATCCTCTCCTTACAGACAGCACACTAAAGATGACAGAAGAACTTTTAAACTCAGAATAGCAAGAGTTGATTACAAGTTTTTTACAACTAGACCAATCAACATTTTCAGTAGAAGAAAGCTGAAGTAATCATAGAAACTTACAATGGTTTGGGTTGGAAGGAACCTTAAAGATCTCTCAGCTCCAACCTCCCTGCCATGGGCAGGGGCACCTTCTACTAGACCAGGTTGCTCAAAGCCCCATGCAACCTGGCGTTGATCAAGTGGGACAGAACACAAATAAAAAAGCATAAAAGCAAGTATCTCCCTACACACTGCATATTTTCAGGTGTGTTTTTGCTCCTTGCTAATTAAACAGCTTTCTTTGTTGCATCCAAGTGCAGTTTGTCTGGTCGCTAAGGAATCAGAGACCACAAGAGACCTGCCTGCACTGATCCTGCCTCTCTTTGTGACACAAATTGAGGAAAGACAAATACTGTAAATCACACAAGGTAAGTCAGTTTAAGTTAAGCACTTAAGCACTTAAGACTGATCTAATAAACCACCAGCTGACCCAGTGACTGCAGAAGTCTGCCACCAACTGCTTGTCATATATCCACAACCTTCCTTCTTTCTCTGCCCAACAGATAAATTTCTACATACTGCAGCCTACATTGTCATTAGCATGTATTTAGCATGGCATTTCAACTACGAACTTCTGTAGAGTATCACCCACATTAATTTGTTCTTAAACAGAGACTGCAGCAACTCAGGCCTCCAAGCCAACAAAAAAGCACCTGTTCATTATATTTACCCTCAAATGCACCATATGGGTTACTATATCATAGATGAGACTCCACACAAACTAATTTGAATGCCAGTTGACTAATGTCATGCTAAATTCAGCCATTTAACATTTTATGGCATTTTAGTTGTTCAGAATGCTGTTATAACAGCCAAACCCACAAAGATAACAAAGAGAAAGAGAGCACCAAGACCTGGGGCACAGTTCTTCTACTGCAGCACCAGGGAGAAAATCTGTCCCAGGCAAGCAAAGCCCATCAGACCCTGACCCGTCCTTCCAAGATAAAAGTCTAGTTTCTTGTCTAGTCTTGAGAGCAGAGACTCTAAGGAACCAATCAATTTCAGTTTTCCATCTTTTCCTGAAGCCACTTTCCACATCAAGTCTTAGGAGATGTCAAGTTGCATCTACTCACAGAAAGGCCAACACTTATTGCCTAGAAAGTTAAACCTTTTTTTCTCTTAAAAAGCATAATGAAAATAATTCTTTTTCAACTTCTGAACCGGGAGGGTGCCTTGCTGCACAAGCAAGGTGACTTGTTCCTGAAGCTGATGTGCCAGCTGCTGTAGGTATCACAGGAGGAGTAAAGCAGCAGATGAATGGATGCATTTCTAAACAAAAAGTGCGTGAAACTGGCTTCTAGGGACACAGCCAACTCCAGAACAACGTTTAAGCAGATGAAGGCTTTGGGAAATCTCTAAATACTCAGAATTCTGGTGGCTCTAATCAATATCATCATCGCTCATTTCTGTAAACCTTTACTGCTATGTACGTTGTTCAAATGCAACCCTTCTGTTCTCCTTTTAATTTCTCTCAAATTTCCAGTTTTGCTTACAGTGTTTTGACAAAGATGATGCCATTACTTATCCTACTTGAGAAGGGCAGAAGGTGAAGGCAAGAAATGTTTCCAACTCCTTCTTCCAGGCAAAAGGTAAGTATCAGGAAATCTCTTCTGAAAAATGGACTGCAGCAATGATGGCCCAAAGTGCAGGACGTTTTTATCCCATCTCCCTCCTCCAAGTGATTAGGAGGACCACATTGGCACAGGGCTATGTGG
This sequence comes from Dicrurus megarhynchus, assembly GCA_013399195.1. Classification (NCBI taxonomy): domain Eukaryota; kingdom Metazoa; phylum Chordata; class Aves; order Passeriformes; family Dicruridae; genus Dicrurus; species Dicrurus megarhynchus. The sequence continues at coordinate 384,629 of VXAD01009146.1, forward strand.
CTTGGAGCAATAAAATCAGATTTTGAAAACAATGTTTAATCAGAAACATACTTGAGCTATAGCAAACTGCTTCATAATACTTTGACTAACTAACACCTTTCTGGTCTATGATGCAAGGAGAACAAGGGAAACATACCATAATTAGACAACCATTCACAACTTTTCTTTTTTAGAGGGATGTCACGAATGCTTAACTGGAAAACTTATGAGTATTAAGAACGAAATGGACAATTGCATGAGACCCCATCTCTACCAGAGCTGACTGTAAGATGTAAAAGGGCCTCCAGATTTCAGGTCTTCATGACTCTTGGAGTATTTCTTACCCTCTTCATTAAAGAAAAAAGCATTGATTTTTTTACTGTCTTTGCATCATAAAGAGAGCAGAAGAGGACTTTTTTTAAGTAACGTAGATTACTGAAATGGTACTCACACACTTCTTAGAAGCTCAAACTACCTCCTTCCCAAGATCCCCAAGATCCACAAGACTATGCAACTTTAAGAATTAATAAAAATTAAGAGGAAAAATAGCCTGAATACCTGAAAATAGTGTTGTATTGATATCTTAGCAATGTAGCACATGCTGATCCACATAGGTTAACTCTTTCTACAGTATTATTTTACTGCTGCCACATGCATACACTGTCAAGTGCTTGGCAAACAATTCCTGTAGGTTTTACAATCAAATGGAAGAAAAAGAAAGAAGGAAGACATGAGAATGAAATAGTTTGCTGCAATACTGCCACAATCCAGAACACTAACACCTCTATCACTCGGACATTTTCTCTGGTAATTTCTCATTTCACTTCTCTGTGATCACTCTGTGATCTTCAGCCACATCACCTTGTATCTGTGCCCAGCAGCTGGTCTCAGCCAGCACTACACTTACACTCAGTGCTTTGCTGCAATTGCTAGGACCTTTATTCCACAGCCCTTAATAGTTCAGCAGTAACAAACATCTCCTTCCCATCCCAAAAACCTCATTCATCTTTTTTTTCCTGGGAAGCTGTGCCCTCCAAAGTGAAAGGCTTTAAAATACAGCATCACTCAAGAGCTTCAATACAAGATTTGTTCTCATCACTACATGTCAACATTAAATGAAGCTTGTGACCTTTCTAGTTGAGTCATTGTTCCTTCCACATTCTGTTTCGCTCTAGGAATATCCTTCATTTTATGCATATGCTTCAATGAGATCTTAAAAATAGAACTCATGTTTATTCATATGGACGTCAGGGATTTTCAAGAACTTCTAAGATGTCCTCTGTCCAGTTTCATTTCCTTCCAAAAAGGAAAAATTACTCTAATTTTCCTGTGTAGCACTATTACACAGTGGACTAGGAAGGAGCAAGGCTTTTAATTTTACCAAGACCAAGCCCATTTTAGGAATGTTCTCTGTAAACTGAAGAAAGAAATAGATAAAACTGTTTATTTTGGACTGAAACCATCAAAATTTAAGTAATTCAGTTTTAAGTTGTAGAGATAAGCAGGTAAAAACAAGCTGTGATGGTTTTGGCTGGGGTAGAGTTGGTTTTCTTCCCAGTGGCTGGTATGGGGCTGTGTTTTGGATTTGTGCTGAGCACAGGGCTGATAACACAGAGATGTTTCTGTTATTGCTGAGCAGGGGTTACACAGAACCAAGGCCTTTTCTGCCTTTCATACTGCCGTGCTGGGGAGGAGACTGGGGGTGCCTGGGAGGTTGGGAGGGGACACAGCCAGGACAGGTGACCCAAACTGACCAAAGGGGTATTCCAGCCCAAATGACATCATGCTCAAGATAGAAAGAGGGGGGAAGAAGAAGGAAGGGAAGTCACTGTTGCATGTGATGGGGCCCTGCTCTCCTGGAGATGGCTGAACACCTGCCTGCCCATGGGAAGCAGTGAATTCATTCCTTGTTTAGCTTTGCTTGTGTGCACAGCTTTTGATTTCCCTCTTAAACTGTCTTTATTTCAACCCATGAGTTCTCTGACTTTTACCCCTGCAGTTCTCTCCCCAGTTTCGCTGGTGGAGAAGTGAGTAGCAGCTGTGTGGGGTTTGGGTGCTGGCTGGGGTTAAACCACAACACAACCATTTGCTTTGAATTAAAGGAGTTACAATATATAATCCATAACTTTGCTATTGGTAAAATCCAACTTCTATTATTTATCAGAAAATTCCCAGAAAGAAACAAAAACTATCATCAGTCATCATGTTCTAAGTGGCTGAGCCAGCTTTTCTGGCGCTCCAGGCATCAGCTATGAACACTGCACTGGTTCAAGCCTGCAGAAGAACTTCATTCTTGTTTCTCAATCATCTGGGACAGATGGATATTTAAAAATCATGCATTTCTTTTATATAACTCAGCGAGTAAATGACATTTACAATATTATAAATCCATCACTAATGGACACGCTTGATCAAGGGATGCAGTTTTCTGTGATATATCTTGTCTGCCTCAATTTTTAAAGACAGATACGTCAATCTCATTTCATATTTCTTGCTATTAAGGAGCAAACTGCATGATTAGATTTTCATTTATCTTGAAATATTGTCACCATTCTCAAGCTTTACCATAGTCTATTTCTGTCTTTTTTTTTTTAAATTGCTCTTTAGAATTTGAGCAACTCTACCATTTTGAAAGCTTCTTCAATGAAACAGCCAGATAAAGCCAAAAACTGCATTGTATGCAAATTATACACACAGTCTAAAACCTACTTCTGCAAGTTTCATCTGAGCTCCCAAAAGATTTCAAAAATTCAGGGTATCTATATAATTACCTTGTGTACTGCTTGACTAGATAAGAAAAGGGAAATAACTTGTGATCAATTGTGTTCTCTGCTATTTGATCTCATTTTTTCTTGGCCCTTCATTCCTGGTCTTTCTTACATAGGAGAATGCGTGTGGTATTTGCCAATAAATCAGTTACAGTCTACTGAACCATTGAGGTAAGATAAGTTCTTATCTGCACCAAATACTTAAAAAACTCAAAAAAATCAACACAGTACATGCATTTCAAGCATAAGAAGGAAAAAATGTCTGCAACAACACTAAACTAGTAAAAACCGATTTATTGAACAGACAAATCAATCTTGGAAAATAGACTACTCTTTCTGTGACACATACAGCTAATGACATCGTTTGTTTTGCTGTGAAGTAAACATGATGAATATCAAAATCTATCTTACAGTTTTGCTTTAGAAGCCACATAATGTGTTAGCACAGCCAGGGTATCTGCATCTTTTACACAGCCAGCAAGAATGCTACGATATAATCCACAAAGTTCCTTAAATGGACTCCACTAAACCAGCCTGTTCTCCCCTGTGCTTCCAGCTTTGCACATTTCTCTGTTGTGTGCACCTTGCCACGCAGTATCTTTTACTGGGAGCGTGGAAGCCACCGTGTGCACCTTGAGACCACGGGACCAGAAAGGCAGACATGCTGCACCTGGACTTCAAGTAATGGACTGCCCTGACATTTACTTTATGATCCATGGTGGTGCCACAATATAAACTTGAAGCTGTATGAGACTCATCATCAAAACATTACTCTCCAAGCCAACTTTGGGAACTGACATCCCACTGCCTTCTCTTAACATGGCACCAAGGATTAACTTCCAGTCCTGAACATCTTTTGAGGGACCTCCTTACATCTGTCAGATCCTGAAGAGACTTTTAACGTGACTTTTCTGTTTCCAGCTCAGGTTTACTATGGCTGGCATTTCTGACCACACATCTGGAGAAGGTGCAAATGAACTCCTTCTCCCGTCTGCATTGACTCCTTAGCAATGGGACTGCAGCCTTCCACTGTTCAAATTAATGGGTGTACAACACATACAAAGAAAGACACGAGGTTCATTCTTGCTTGCAAAACATGGAAGTCAGTTTTCTCAGCATGGTGCCTCTGTCTGCAGGATACCCCCACCATCCAAACAGCACAGCAACAGGCATTTCTCTGAAGCAATGCAATCTTTTCAACAAATGTTCACTTCCTGTAAACATTTTTGTTATGAAATCTGAAGTCCTGGCAATTCGGACTCTCCCTGTAAATACTGAGAATGGAACATGGGTTACAAATTGATCTCAAAATGACAACAAGCCTTTCCTCAGGGTATAATCACCCCAGTAATGCTGTTTCCATCTGGAGTGACTTCCACAAGCCCTAGGCATGTGCACTACTTGTGGGTTTCAAATGGGGCTGCTAATAACTACATTTATGAAAACTGTGCCCTTCACTTAGTGCATCTAACATGGAAGAGACTTTACAAAGTCTACTTACGATCTATCCAGTTCATTAAATGGGTGTTTAAATTGGAACACAGTTCACTGAATCAAGACCTTTACGTGCTAGCCTTGCACTTCAACTTCTAACAAAGACAATTTTGTTAAAGCCTGTCAGAAAACTCAATTCAAAAGCCCTCTGCAGTCCCTGGGAAAGAGAGTCGGTTGTCTCTAGCAGCAAAATCTGGCCTGCAGCTGGAAAATGAAGAGTCAGTAAGGCAGTTCATACTTTAGTCTGACTGGGGAGAGAGACAGTGCCTCCCAAGAGGAAGAACTGCAAAAGAAGAAAATTGTCAGTATTTCAATCTCCAGTATAAGACAGAAGCTACGTACAGCAATCAAATACCACAGAAAGATGAACTGGCAAATGTACCAGGACAGGACAGTAAACAGTATAGATCTGTTTACTGTACATCAAAACAGAATCTGCAAAAGAAACCAAAATCCACAAGGATGATACTCTAATCAAAATACACACGCACACACAAAATCCACTGTGTTTTGCTACTGTTCAATAGCCTGCAAAACTCTTAATTGCAAATGGTAAGGAAAAGCAATAAAAAAGAGCTTCTTCTGTAAGAGACAGTACATTCCCATGGCTGTCAACCATTCCAATATTATAGCTGTCAACAATCAGTCGCCTTTTGGGATGAGGTGCTTTCTTTTCAAAAGTTCTTACACACAAATGACAACAGCAAAACGTAAGAGGTATATGCTCTGTTTAAAACTGTCATATGCAAGTTATGCAAATCAACATTTTCTCAATACATTATCATCTGATATAGACTTGGACAAATATTGTAAGTTAAGACAGAGAAAACCAGATTGATTCACTATCCCACTAAACATTTCCAGTAAATGATAAAAATAAAGCAAAACAAATACAGAAACAATACAAAGATTCCACCTAACCTGAAACTTTTGACTTTTTAATTCACTTCGATTAAAAAAAGTAACAGCTTAAAAATAAGCTACTATGCAGCTTTCCATTTTTAATAATTTCAACAGAACAGGAACAGCATAACTCCATGCATCTCTTTAGCTGTTGCTTCAGACATAGTGTTTTACCTGGAAATAGCATATTTTCCATTTGTTTAGTATAGCACTTCCAGTTCTATAATTCCTGACAGTATGGCAACTGCAGATTTGTAAAGGATGTCATATTTATATAAGATGTGGCAAAGGAAAAAAAAATCACAAAAAAACACTTGCCCATTCTTCCTACCAAGTGAAGAGGCTCAAAGCTAACTTTCCCATTCGATTTAAAAAACAAAGTTTGCAAGGCTCCTGAATGTCAACATTGATGCACTACAGGGATGTTTATCTTCCCATCACTGCAGATATACAGCAAAACCTGAAGAGGATATTTTCCATCTCTGCTGTAATAAGAACTGTGGAACAGCAGAAATATGAATTAAAAGATGAACCTAGTTCTTGCAGAAGATTCATGAAAACTGTATTTTTTAGCTGCTGCAGATGAGCTGCCTTTAAATTTTTGGTTTTGCTAATTTGTTTTGGATTTAAACCTCTGTCTGACAGGTGCTGGATATTTCAGGCTGATGTTACGGAGTGGGATGCTTACATTTTTGCAGTCAGTGTACTTCTACACCATGCATTTTTGTCCTGTCTGTGTGCCAACGCGAGCACCCTTACACCCGCACGCTGAGCTGGATCAAGGACTCCCCACAGGCAGCTGCATTAGCAAGCCAAATGAATTTGGCATCCATAAGCAGGGTAAACACCAGTGCTGAGCTGTTTCAAAACAGGAGTGGGGCAGGGGGGAAGCTGCTGGAAGCGAGGGGTAGCTGAAAAACAGAGTGCCTGGAAGTAGCAAAACACAGAGAACAGTGCTGCCTCTCCAGCTGCCTACGACCATTACTTGTGCACAGGCACACAGAGGGCTCAAGGGCTGCCCAGCCCTGCTCCCACCAGCCATGCCCGTCCTCAGAGCCCCCTCAGCACCTCTGAGGGACACCAGAGAGAACAAAAACGTGCAGAATGGCAGGACAGCAGCTGGCTGACTTGAGAGGGTTTGCTTCTTTTGTACCTTTAAAACAAGACTACACATCTCAATTACAACACAATACTGATTCCAGAGCAGGGCCAGAGGGCTGGAGCAGCTCTCCTATGAAGCCAGGCTGAGACCCTTGGGGTTGTTCAGCCTGGAAAAGAGAAGGCCTTGGGATGCCCTTAGAGCAGCCTTCCAGTACCTAAAGGGGCCTACAGGAGACAGGGAGAGGGGACTTCTTACAAGGACAAGTGGGAATGGCTTCAAACTGAGGGAGGGTCATTTTAAATTAGATATGGGGAATTAATTATTTACTGTGAGGGTGGTAAGGCACGGGAACAGGTTGCCCAGAGAAGTTGTGGATGCACCATCCTTGGAACAGTTGAAGGACAGGTTGGATGGGGCTTTGAGCAAACTGGTCCTGTGGAAGGTGTCCCTTCCCATGGCAGGGGGCTTGGTACCAGATGATTTTTGAAGTGACTTCCAGTCCAAACCATCCTATGGTTCTTGTGAACAAAACAAACATGAACAAACCTTCCCGCCAAGTTCTTCTCCCTAAACATTTCTACTCTTTTGGAGAACCGCTTGCTGTGCTGAGAAAGCAGAGGCACAAAAGGCAGCACACTTATGTCCCTAATGCATTTAGGGCCAAACATGGTGTATTAAGAGCATCAGAAAAAAAAGCAGACTTGCCCAGTTGTGTGGTTTACTGAGCCACCACACCCAGATCCTGTATCGGAAATAATCCAAGTGGAAATAATCCAAGTAGGAGAAGCCCACAACAGTAAAACAGAATATTTTGAGCGGTCTGGGTGAGGAGTGCTGCTCCTCTTCCCCAGAAGCCCATGACTGATCTCCCAGGTATTCCTGTGGTATTAACGGTAATGCAGGAGCACTGTTGTGCTCTACACAACTAAGCACGTTTCGGTTAAATATTCTTAGTGATATGAATCTCCCTTTCTTCTTTCAAACCCAATCTACAAACACAGGATTAATTTCTTTCTTAGTACAGAATTAAGGAGAGAGCTGCATGTTCTTAAATTCATGGAGGAGAGGGAAGACATGCATAACCAGCAGTTGCCCTCCACTAGGAGAGGGCACGTTTCGCTTTTAAGGAAAGCTCTGAGTCTCAACAGAGTTTTCATTAAAATATATAAAATATCAGTAGAGTTTTCATTAAAATGTATAAAATATATATAGAACTGGTGACTTTTCACAGCATGATGATTTGAACACATATTTCTAGGTATCCAAAACTACCCTTTCCTTAGAAAGTGCACCCAAATGTCAGGCAGAACTTCCTTCCATGTACATTCTCACCCTTGTAGCCAATCTTTGATGCCACTACAGCTAGATAAAAAAAGGGTATTAGGGAATGTGTCAGTCTAGTGCTGGCATATCTTTAGTCTGCAGACAAGTTAAGAAACCAGAACTTTAAAAGCAAACATATTAAGGTAAAGGAACATCAAGGAGGTTAACATGCATGGGGATAAAATCAGCACCAGTTATAAAACATTTGAGTTGCCAAAACTGGTCTTTTTCATGTAGTTTAAAGTTTCTTTGAGTGCTATAGCCCATACGGTATAAAGCCAGTTAAGGAACATTAAGGCGTGACAGAATTAATAAATGCATGTTGGGCATAAAATGGACTTCCTCCAGGAAAGTTGTTGGGGTTTGGTGTTAGGCTATGAATAGATCTACTAAATATACACGGCTGAAAAGTTTCCACTTGTAAAGCCAAAGTGATTTACAGAATATCTGAAATCTTAACTTCCTCATCAGTAATACTCGGCTTTAAAATAAATGCCCATGCATTTTAGTAAATACATGAAAAATATGATGCTCTGCAATAAAGAAATCTCAGCCTGGAGAGTAAAACAAGGAAGAAAACCCAAACAATTATTTCTGACATGCAAAAGCATTCTCGCCAATGAATATTTTAAGGCATCAGAGTCAAGATTATTCAGTTAAATTAATAAAATATATATTTTAAAGCATCAACATAGAAATTATAATGAATTCTTCTTACATTATGCCTTTGGTAACATTAAGAAGTACATTTTGGTTGATAGATAAACCAAATTATAGATGAAAGTTCTGTCTGTTTCTTAGAAATTAACAGCTGTGAAGCCATTCCTGAAAAATTATGATTGCTGGGATTAGACTGCAAACAGGATTTTGACAAGTTATCAGTACAGAATAAATTCTTGCAAATATCATACAAGATAAAATCTGTTCAAAAACCTGTTCAATCTGCCTCTCCTTTGCAGCAATGCTAACTGGCCAAGTCTATCAGTAAAAACTTTGGTGCTTAATGTTTAAGGCAGTGAAGTCTTCTTTAATCATCGACATGGATTGTAGAGTTTAAAATGAAAACCCATGTCTCGCATAAAACCCTTAGCATGTTATATCCTGTGACAAACCTGTTGGAAGATATATTGCCCAAACTATTACAAAGTCAAGAGGAGTAGTCTGACCATTTATCTTTCTTCCTTACTTCCAGATACCCATGTCACTTAAAACCTTCCTGCAATGCAAGAAATCTCTTAAGCTGTTGAACAGGGGGTTGTGACAATAAGCCTAATTAACTCCCCAAATTCCCACAAAGAATGAATGATGAAAAAAACCCTAAAATGAGCAGGAAAAAAAAGAAATAGACTAAATGAGGTATTCATCCTTCAGCTGAGGATGAGATTGGAATATGAACACAAAATAACCAAGATCAATGCATCTCACTACACTAACACGGACTTGTGCTGGCTGCAGTCAATCAATGACCACCACCAAGGCTCCTTGTAAGCATCCAACCACACCTTTGTCACCTGATGCAAACATATGGGATTATTTTTTGAAGTTTATTTTAAAGAAGAAAATCACGTCCTTGTTCCAGCAAATATAAATGTTCAGAACTGAGAATCAGTGTCTCACACACCTTACTGTAATTCGAGCAGCCTCTCTGTTCTCAGCTTAAGAGCAAAACTGGGTACCTCTGATTACCTGCAGTCCCTGTGTGCGTTTCACCACATACATCCATGCAAGTCAGCTTTGATTTAGAAATTATGCACCCCTGGGAAATATTATCAAAACAAATGCCTCCCAAAGAGGCACAAGGCATCTCTCAACCACAAGGTCTAGGCATATGAGAATCAGAGAAAAGGGGACATAGGACAGATGAAGTGTGCTCAAGGACAACAGATTTCAAAGAATTCTAATTATTTTTAAAGTAGGCCAACCCCCAGGACATATCCATTTCATCCAGAAAAATTAATCCAGCCTGCTCCCTGCCATCCTTTTCCCAAGGCCCCTCAGGCATACACAAAGATTAAAAGCTACATGAACTATCCTGGCAGTCTGCTCCCTTTTATCACAACAGCTTGACAACTCCCCTGTCATCACCAGTCTTGGTAGAAGATAATAATGGGAGCAAAACTTGTTAACTCCCTGAGAGGTGACTGATGTGACTATTCATGCAAAAGGTAAGCCTGCTCTCTAAGACAGAAACTCTGCATCTTGCAGAGATTTCTCCCCCTGTTTCTCTACACAAAATAATGGCGATGACTTTGACAATTTGGACAACTACTCACTGCTCTGTCAATGAGCACTCAAGGGTCTCATCACCCACTGCCAAAGTTGGGCCAGAGTAACCATCTGCCCCAAGTTTGGCATCCAAGTCTTCTCCCAGACTTGATTACAGCGTCATGGATAGCTGCTCTCCTTGAGGATGGCTTTTTCTGCAGATGACCCTTAAGGATGACATTACGCCTGGACCTGCTCAAAGAGCTTCACAGCCTCACTGTCAAGTTAACACTTCTTGGCCTTTCTTAGCCCAAACTTTCTTGTACTGTTTACATAAATAAAAAAATAACAACTATTTAAGAAAACACAGTGAGGGACAGAAGACTCGCTAAGACCACACATACACATCCAAGGAGCTAATTCACAGTCTTACTTCAGACACCTATGGCTGGAATAACTCCACAGAGAGTACTCGAGACCACTTTACTCACTTGGTAAATTTCATGCCGTAAGAGTACCTTACTGACATCAATTCAAATATCAGAATGCGGAGTTGAAGATCTCCCAAAAGCTATCCAAAAGGTAGCAGGAGATTCTTCTCACCCACGAGGAGGAGCTGAGGCACAGGAAACCCATACAGCATCCTTCTGGATTTGAGGGCTCTTGGCTAAGAACTCTGTGATCAGAGGTAGGGGGTACATTTACTATGGCTAGAATCTCATATTCCATCAAAGAAGCAAACAACAAAACCCCACGTACCGCACCTTTCCATCTCTGCTGTTTACTGAGATACTGAGTCACGCGATCACTAGTGAAGGTCTCGGCTCTGTGCAGGTGGAACATACTTCACAGAGGGCAGGGAAATAAGGGTGGAAAACATGGAAGAGGTGAGAAAAAAACAACATATTTCATAGCTGCGGTTTAAAGCTTCTCATAGACTTTGAAATGTTACAATAATACTGCCGGAGATGGAATAGCACAGCCAGAGCAGGGGAAGCAGTTCAATAAAAGCAATATATTACAAGCCTTGAAGAGCTGACTTCAAGGCCTCATTTAACTGAAAGTGTAGCAAAACTTGATCAAGACTAAAGCATGTAGAGAACAATTAATCTTCTCTGAAGAACCCATTATCTTAATATTGTCTTTCTTGATCCTCCTTCCTCAATAGGAAAAAAAAGGAACTTTTTTAAGAGGTGTCTTGGTTACTTTTTTATGGCTTTCCTTCAAAACGTTATTACAGATGAGACATTTTCTACAGCAAATTTAAAATGGTAAATACTTTCTCTGCCATAGCTAGAATTCTTATTAAATAACTCAAAAGAAAGACATTGCTTAAATATCTCAAATCCATAAAGACAGGAACTGAGAAATAAAATGGGGTGCTATGTTTTGTCCCTTGGTTCATTTATTAATGCTTAAAAAGAAAATGTTTTACTGCAGGTTAAAACCAAAGCAAATTTTAATCCCCAAATTGTGGCAAAAATGATTGAATATGAAAAAGACTATACTCAATTTCATTTTAAAAAATTGTATTTTTTTCTGAAACATAGTATTTAAGTAATACTTTTCTGCCTTATAAAAAAATCAACTCAAGTCAGAACAGTTCTTCACTGCCAATTTCTTAAAAGACAACAAAAATAAGTAAGAAATTTTGTGGGCTGAGCACCATCTGGTTATTCTTTAATTTCATTAACAGTTATATTTTGAGACTGTCACCTGTTAAGGCAAGTTTTCCACATGTAAACAACATGTAAATCAGTATACTGTCTTTACCTTATACCTTCCTTTAATTCTCTCCTGCTGCTCAGAGGTTCACACATCAGTGCTGACTGCTGCTATTTGCAACTGCACGTTCCACAAGGAAAACAAAGGAAAATACATTGTAGCTTAGGAAAGCAAGAGCAATACTAAAAAATGTTACCGCATTCAAGGATTAGAATGAGGGATTCAAGAAGATGTGGTACGAGAAACTTAAAAGAAGTTCAGGCCGCCCTAGAGCAGCAAGCAATTAGTTTATTACAATAGAAACAAAAAATAAAAAAGCGATTTGTTCTCTTGCAAAGAGGTGTGCTTATGCAGCGAGAAGCATGCTTAATTTCTGATTAATAAAATTCTTTTTAAAACATCATCTCTGAATTACAAAAAGTAGCCATTTTTGTTTCAGTAATAAAGGCTGTATGCAGCCTGGTAAGAAAAGTATTTTATACCCACATAGGAAGTCCATGGGTTTTCAGAAAATAGGAATTTTGTGCTATAAAATGCACCTGTAGGAAAGCACCAACATATTTCAAAAACAGCTTACACTAAGCAAAGAATTCAGGTTTTTTCAAATTTCAGGCCTTTTTCAGTGAGCAAACATTTCAAAATTGTTTGATCCCAAGCAAGGGGAACACAATAAGGATGCTTATTTGAAAAACAAAGGTAGAATACAAGTATCAGCCTTCTTCTCCATATCTTTGTACAGCTATTAAAATACTCTTTTTCCACAAAAGCACATATCTTCCCCACAAGCTCCTTCACAGAGGACAAGGTTACAATTAAACTGATAAATCCTAATCTGCCATAAAGCACAATCTTAAACCTTCTGTTTAAGTTTATAGAAACCCACTGAGTTTATTTTTTTCTTCTACAGCCCATATTAAGTGAAAAGCCAGAAAATCCCCAAATCCAAGCCTAAACAATAGCACAGGTTGTGAGGACGTGCATGCTGCTAGCTGCTAACTGCTCCCCTTTGCTGGGGACATCCTCCTTCCTGAACACATCACCTGAGCATTGCACTTAGTAATGGGGGGCAAACTCACTCATCAAAACTGTGTCTAACCTAATGCACTGTGGGGTAGAGGTGGACTGCTAAAGGCAGGTTCAAGCAAGACAAATTCCCTCTGATTCACAAAAACATTAAAGAAAACTGATGGAAGAGGTGGTCTTTGGACCAGCATGAGCTCAACTGGAGTTGAAGCTGACCAGAACTGTGGGGGACAATAAAAAGATTTTTTAAAAATACATTGTTAAAAGGCAGTGCAGAAAAGACATCAGCCTGTTACAGGATGAGGACGGTCACCTCACAGTCAGGGATATTGACAAGATGGAGATATTTAATGCTTTCTTTGCCTCTGTCTTCAACACCGATGATGGACTACCATGGTTGTGAAAATGCTGAACTCCCAGTTGACCCTGAAGTTCTGAGGAATCTGCTGCTCCAGCTGGATCCATATAAATTTATGGGGCTTGATGGGATTAATCCGAGAATACCTAAAAGACCTGGCTATGTCATCACAAGGACTCTCTGGATGATTTTTGAAAGGTCTAGGGAATCTGTAGATATCCCAGCTGACTGGAAGTTGACTAACAATGTTCCAGTTTTCAAAAAGGGCAAGGAGGACCCTAGAAACTACAGGCCTGTCAGTCTCACTTCAGTGACTGGTAAAGCTGTGGAGATTATTCTGGGAGGTATTGAAAACTGCCTGAAAGACAACGCAGTCACTGATCACAGCCAGCACTACTTCACGAGGAGAAACCCTGCTTGCCAAATCTGATTTCCTTTTATGACAAGGTAATCCAAGTAGTTGATCGAGGGAAGCCAGTCCATGTAATCTTTTAGGATTTCACTAAAGCTTTTGATACCATCTCTTAGTATCCATCTGGACAAAATATCCAGCACATAGCTGGAAAAGCACCTGGGTGGGGCAAACTTGGATGTATGTACAGCCTCCTGCTGTGCCTCCCAGTGTCCAGTCACCCAGTCCCTGGGCTCTTTATTATACAAAGGATTGCAGTTCCAGCCTCTTGCCTGGGGCACCTCTGCACCCCAGAACCCAACGTGCAGCTCCAACTGCAGCAGCACAGAGCTATGTGCACTATATGTATTCCATAACACTGTCCTGGGGTGCACCAGGCACAGCATCACCAGCTGGGCAAGGGAGGGGATTGTCCCGCTCTGCTCTGCACTGGGGCAGCCTCACCTTGAATACTGTGCGCAGTTTTGGGCACTGAAACCCAAGAAAGACACTAAGCTACTACAGAAGATCCAAAGGATGGCCACAAAGGTGGTGAAGGGCCTTGAGCAGAAGCCGTATGAGGAGCAGCTGAGGTCACTTGGTCTGTTCAGCCTGGAGAGGAGGAGACTGAGGGGAGACCTCATTGCAGTTACAGCTGCCTTGTGAGGGGAAGAGGAGGGGCAGGCACTGATCTCTGCTCTGTGACGACAGTGACAGGACCCAAGGGAATGGCCTGATGATGTGTCAGGGGAGGTTTAGGTTGTATATTAAGAAAAGGTTCTGCACTCAGAGGGTGGTTGGGCACTGGAACAGGCTCCCCAGGGAAGTGGTCACAGCACCAAGCCTGATGGAGTTCAAGAAGAGTTTAGACAACGCTCTCGGGCACGTGGTGTGACTCTCAGGGATAGTGCTGTGCAGGACTGGGAGATGGACTCAGTCATCCTTGTGTGTCCCTTCCAACTCAGAATACTCTGAGTATATTCTATGTTGCTAATTTTAAACTAATCATCCAGAGTAGACATTTGTTTTCCATACTTACAGAGTCAATCTAGTAATTAAATGTAACTGTTGCCAGACTTAAAGTCCTCTCAGATTATATGGCCTAGTTACTGTAAAAAGCATCCTCCCTGCCCCCCCAGGTAGAAGTCAAACCTATTAATGTAACAGCTTATCCTGCCCTATTTCCACTTGGCAGTCTCCTGTAATGCTGATTTAATATCTGACAAAAATAGGACAAAGACGCTGTCATTTTTCATTAGAGAATGTCAGCTCAATACAAGCAATTTTAACTCTGCTGAGCTTGGGTTAGGGAAGGTGAATGCTGCTTGGCCAAGTGGAGAAAAATCCACATATCTACCGCTGGATAACGCTGTCGTCCTGATGACCCAATGACTCTTTTGCAATAACTAAATTTACTAGCATCAGAATTTCTACTACTTCAGCTTAGCCATTCATATCCACCAGCTTTAAAACTGAGAGTTAACTATTACCTAGAATTTTATTTAAAAGAGGAATTTATTACATTATTACATGCTATTTTCAATGCCCCACTATTTGGCCACTAAGCAGCACAAATTACCACTTCTGTTTTGGTTTTTCCCTCCAAAAAAACAAACTGTGGTCTTACCCACAGTTTATTCATTAGGTACTGCAATAGTTTTACTTGTGTGATCCCCAAAACAGACACAACTGCTAAGTTTTTCTTGAATTATCTTACCTAAGTGTGCAAAGTCACCTTTCATCCTATGAGGATCCTGCCAAAAGTTCCCTACATACTCTAGATCCCTCTTCTCCTGTAATGGGATTCTTGAAAAACAAATGCCAGTCTTAGCTTAAGGTCTTTGATTTTTCAGCTGTTCAGTTTATATTATTCACAAATGGTAACACTTGGGGCTAAAATAGGACAAAAGGAACTTTGTCACACACATAAAAATGGTGCAAAACTGCTCTTTAAAGAGGAGTAGACATATACATAATTAATAGTCTTGAGATAATAACGAGTTCTTTACCTAAATTAATACAAGGGTTTTTAATGATGAGAGAGTTTGAGAGATTTTTAATACAATCTATACATGTATACTAAATTGTAGGTATCATGTAGGCTTTCTTTTTTTTCCCATTTCTTCACATTATTTGCTCTGTGGTCACTGATTCTGCAACATAACTGGATGCACTTGTCAAATGTTTTCCCTTTTAATATGATAGGGATTGGGGTTTTTATACTCTCCCAAGGTTAAGAGATTTTTACAAGCTTTTTCAAAGCAAGTTTAGATAAAAGCACATATTAAAAAAAATTGTCATTTAATATCTCAAAGTATTTTGCCTATTATTGTTGCTAGCAACACAAGAGTTTACTGTAAGAAGTGATGGTTACTTTCTGCAACAGCAATACTTTGGCTATAGCAAGCTCACTACCTCACTGCGCATGGTCTTCAAACCAAACTTGTTGAGCACAAAAAGTTTGCCAAGGTGGTAATTTCTGGTGAATGTCACACAGGGAGTAGTGACTTATTACAGCTTTGATTGTAGAAGGCAGTGTGGCTACGTCTAGCCCTGCACCTGTATAGAGCTTTTCATGCCCAGGTGATGAATGATTGTGTTCAGCTTTCAGATAACGCCAGAGTAGCAGACCTGATGCAGTGTCCTTTGTGTGACTCAATCACTCAATTACAGAAAGGCAAACCAGTGAAAAACATGACCAACGTATAGATAACTATACAAAGCAATTGGAGAGAGATTATTTTGTCGTTTAAGCATTTGTGTAGCATCATGTATCATGTTTTTACCAAGTTCAGAAAACTCGAATCCCTTCATAACTGAACACCACTGTCCCTGTTACTTCAGATTCATTATCTTTTTTCAATTCCCACCTTTCCTCCAGTAATGATATCAACTTCAAATTCCTGTGTCTCAGTTTCTGTTCTAAGCACACTTATTCCTTAGAGGGAAAGTGAACCATTTCCTCTGGGATTTCCACACAAAGAATCTAATTTAAACCACAGTAACACTTCAAGTTCAGTCTGCAACTTGTCATTAAGATCTCAGTGACAATCCAGCCAAGGTATACAGGATATTAGCAGTTCTTAAAGTGGGGGAGAAGGGGTGTCACCAGAAAGCTCAGAAAACGTCCATTCAGCTTTTATTTGTTCTTTTTTTCTAAAGCTTCTGCCTCCACATCATAAATTCTCCACCTTCTATTGGCCATGTGGGAATTGTAATGTTTAAACTTGGCAGTTGGTGAAGCCCCAGCTGCAAGACTGCAAGATCATCATCTGGTTTCCTGAACCTGAGGGATGTGCTAGAATTGCCACCTGACCAGGGCACGCAGCAAAGCCTTCTTTCCCTATCCAAGGGCAACCACTCTTCCCTCACTCTGGCACGGCTGCTGTGACATCTGGCAGCAAGGACAGCTAGCTATCCTGGGGGGGAGATGGGAGTATAAATGTCTAAGGGTGGCAGACTGACCTCACAAGCTCCTGTTAAGCACATCTGGTACCAGAGATGTGCACACTTTCAGGGGTGGCAGGAGGAGGGGACAGTTGGTGTCCAACTAGGTATGCACAGGAAGAAGCCCTTGCAACGCAGCCCAGAAAGTCTGAGAACTATTGATAAACAAGACCTAAACAAAATCCCAGTAAAATCATGTCACTTACAGACACAGAAAATTAAATGCCTTCAATATGTGGCAAGTCCATTGGTGGCTCAGGTGTAGTGACTACGGAAAATACTGAAATTACTGTAATGCTTCAAATCTGAAGCATCAGGTTCCCAGACATAAGGCCAAGCTGCCTGAGGAAGTTCTCCTCATTGCACATGTGAACAGGACAGACTATGGAATATATTTTGTGGGTTTAGCAATCTTATCACTACATTTCTGCCTTGTGCAAGGTTAGGCACACACTTCCAGCAAATCTTTTACTACCTTACTAGCCTCCCTCTGCACTCTAGGAACACATTTCTTCCTTACTGTCCTTCGTATGGACAAATGAATAGGGTCATTTGTAACTGGTCAAATTTGGAGAGTTAAAGCTGACCTACAGTACATTAACTCCTTTAAATAAGCTTTAAACTTTTCAGTAACAAATCTTTCTTTACTGTTTCAGCCCATTGGTTCTGCCTGCTGTACTACCTACTCCTTGACAACACCAGCTTTAAGGCTGTGCCTCTGAGGCTGATCATTAGCAACACGTCTCACTGGAGACCAACAAATACTATAGCTGGGATCCCTACAGCAATCATGTTATGATGAATGGCCTCAGTGGTGTAATTGACACATGGTGTGATTCCTGGGTGTCCTGCGCAGGGCCAGGAGTTGGAACTGATGATCCTGATGGGTACCCTCCAACTCAGCATATTCTGTGATTCTATAATTCTCAGTCATTCCCTGCTGGCTCCAGAACTGTGACCCCTTGATCCAGAAGACCAGAAGGTATCAGAA
This sequence comes from Dicrurus megarhynchus, assembly GCA_013399195.1. Taxonomy (NCBI): domain Eukaryota; kingdom Metazoa; phylum Chordata; class Aves; order Passeriformes; family Dicruridae; genus Dicrurus; species Dicrurus megarhynchus. Next base: position 402,338 of record VXAD01009146.1, read on the forward strand.
AACATCCAAAAGACACAACATGGTAATCAAATCAATGATTCTACCTAATTTTTTCTCACAGCCATAAACAAAAAGTCCTTGCCTAAATATTTGGTAGCCTTGCAACCCTTACTATCAGATAGCAGGTACCCTTACTTACATGACAGCAGATGTGCAATTAAGACTCTGAAAACAGACCTTAATATATTTTCATTGTTTCTATTTGATTTAGATTAGAAACTGAAAGTTCTTAAGGATCAGAGCTTTTAGTTTACTGTCTTTAGAGATTTCTGATAATGCAAATGAATACTTAACCTCTCACTCCAAATCCCACGAGCACTTTTTCCTCTAATGTATTGTGTTCTTGGAGGAAGTTCCACCGTTGGGTTACTCAGAGAACAGTTCTGTCCTCCCAACTTCTGCACATGCGTCAGTGGGAGTCTTCTATTAGAAAGAGAGGCGTTATCTCCAACTATCTGTATTGCTGTTATTACCACTCTGTTCTCATTTCCTTCCTAAACAGCCACTTCTCCACTTTCATTTTTATTTTGAAAACTCTCTGTACATTAGTATTTTTACTTTCCAAAAGACCTCTGAAATCTTTTAAATCAGTAAAAAGAAAGGTAACCCAATATTTGAAAGGATATTTTTTTTAAAGATACATAGTTATATCACTAAAAGATCTTCTGTATTACCCATTGTCTGCTGCTGTGAGCAGAAAAACATTAAAGGTTATAAACATAAAAAAGAACAACACAGCAAATCTTTTCATCTTCGCATCTTTAATGCTTGGTGTTATTAAAAAGTGCCCAGGGTTACAATGCAGAGAGGAAAAGGATACTGCCTGAAGTCAGCTAAGAAAGCTAAATTCTATTTTAAGCTGGTACTGTCTGACAAGGAATTTCATATTTGTTGGCTAGAGCTTTTAGTGCAAGAAAACAGAGGACAGTGTTGTACAGGAAGAAGATTTATCTGTCATCTTTAGCTTAACAAACTTCTGGGCAAATAACAACAGAGCAAACACACACATTTCTATGAGTGAACAAAGTGCACACCACTGCATTTCTGAGAAGCAGTTAAGATTAAACTCCTACTTCCCTTATGCTGAAGCTGTACCAGGGCACAGTCTGTTCCCAGGTGTTGCAGGGAGCACATGCCAAGATACAAGCCCAGCTCACGGGGCCAGCTCTGCCTCTCCTAACACGATGCAGGGTATGCAGCTCCTAACCTCAGGACATGTTCTTGGGCTCTGACAGCTTCCCAGAAATATGCCGAAGCACTGCTAGTAGGAAACACAGTCATTACTCTTTAACTCATATCCCTTACCTGAGCAGCCTCCGAGGTGGAAAGCACTCCAACACAAAACACGAATTTAGTAACAATAATGTTTCTCAGAAAATGATGAAGCAGCATGTGTTACTCTCATATATATCACAATGGCAAGTAAACAGCTGATCTAGCTAATGAACCAGATATTCTGTTTAGATTTCATCTTTGACAGTATTTACTTAATATAATTGTACTTGTCCTCAACAAAGACTGAATTATTTCCTGAGATGGCTATCATGGACATTCCCTCCTCAGGTCAAGACCAGGTAATCAAGACAGAATGCTGCTTTATCAGGGGCAGGACTGTAAAAGCTGTTGCAATTCTTTTACTGGTACGCAAAACCAGCTAAAAAAGGCTTCTGAATTAGACCTCACATGTGAATGGAAGTGATACAAGGGTTCAGCTCAAAAGTCTCCCAGCAAAAGCCATGAGGCTCATGAGAAAGGACAGAATGATGCATTACAGCACCTGAGTAAATTGATACAGCACACGCACACTAGGGCTACAATACTTCAGTTGTCACCCCAGAACAAGCATCTGATGATGGTCACTGCCTTACACAGCAATGCAACCACAATTTCTTCCCTCTGAGATTGTGACTTTGCATGTCTGTTTACAATCCTTTCCTGAGCAGGAAAAGTAATTTGACTGGTTTTGATGCAAAATGTCTACTGCCTGACATTTTCTTCGGAGGTATACAAATAAATTCCTGAAGATTTTTCCACACACAGAAAATCCCACATTGTGTCTAGAAGAACAGATTACAGAAACTTCACCACTTAATAAACTGCTTATCTCCAAAAAACCCGCTATGGCCTATTATCTCAGCAGTAACTGCCAAGATACAGCAAACTGTAACAGCTTCAGAAGACAGAGCATCTGCTGAAGGAGACCAAAGTCATTTCCAGTTTTCAGAAACCAGAGTTCTGTCAACTCACTTGCCTTACACAATTATGCAAGGCAGCCCACTAGAGAGGTCCAAGATCATTAGTGAACGCATCATAAAAGATCCCTTTTAAAGATAATTTTATGATTTTACCAAGATTATTTTAATCTTGGCTAATCTTACTTCAAGCAGATCTCCTTTCCTGAGCTCTAAAACATCTGGTGAAAACGGAAGAATTATTTCGACTCCTTCTAAGACCCTGGTGTCAAAGGGTCAGATTATTTTCACCTGACTAATACAAGGCCATGCAGATTTGTCCGTCTGACCTCCTAAACCATTTCTGGAAGTTAGCTGAAGCGCTGGCCACCTCGCGTATCATCTGTGTTCCCACCATTTCGGCGTGGGAGACCTGCACCACCACCTGGATAAATCCAGCGCCTTTTGGTTTTCCGTGAGCTGTTCTTAAATGACCTGATCTGCTGCTTCTCCTCGGCCAAACCTGCCCTTTAGTTAGTAAAGCGTCGGGAAGCCGATCCGCGGCAGCTAGGTGAGTTGGCGAGGGAACACCTGCACCCTTTGTTGAAGCTCTGGGGGACCTTGGCAGGACACTCACGCAGGGGACATCGGCGCCGTTATTTAGGGATGGAAAACCCCCAAAGGGAAGACCATCCCACGCGTTTCGGATGCCCAGGGTAGCGCCGGCGGGGAGGTCCCGGGGAAGGAAGGGCCCCGGCGGGACGCTGCCCGCACCCCCGCGCCGGCGGCGGACACCGGCGGCGCGCTCCCGGCGGGCGGG